>JAJPUD010000505.1:125819-148223 GCA_023553655.1 Myrmecobius fasciatus
TTTCTTTCTTTCTTTCTTTCTCTCCCTTTCTCTCTTTCTTTCTCTCCCTTTCTCTCTTTCTTTCTCTTCCTTTCTCTCTTTCTTTCCTCATGTATAGAATACTCTCTTACCTGTCATGTCATTAAAAACTTTGACCTCATTTCAACAATTATTCCCAGAGTAATAAATAGTTCCTTGGGACTATAGTAATTGTGGCGGTGGCTTCAACTATATCTTAATCAGGATGAAGGAAGAAGTACTCTGATCTATGTCCTTTAAAGTAGAACTAAATTATTTTTCCTATACCTTTAAAAAACTGATAATTCCCTGTTTTGTTGGAAGGGACTGAGTTTGTTAATTTTGATCAGTAGGATATTGAATTCAGAGGAAACAATTACTCTCAAATTTTCAACAGTTTTGAATCAGAAGTGTTTAGGATTTTTTTTTCATTCTAGTAACTAAAATCAGTATGCTGGTCATTTGAACATTCTTTGTTTGCAATGAAGTAGTATTGTACACTGATAGTGGATTACCACTTCATTGGTATTTGTACACTGTTAGTGGATTTTGATAATTATTTAGAATACTGGGAGCTTTCCATTCATTCTCCCAAATTTTACTTTTTCTATTAAATTTAAGTATTATGACTATTTCTCTTACCTATAGATAAGCGTGTTCTTCTGTATATTAAAAGTACATTTGAGTAATGAGTGTGGTGATTGAATTGCCTCTAAAACTGGAGGAGGAAACCTTTGGAGGGGAAGATGACATGACAGATGGAGATCTAGGAAATGGACTTGGCAGAAAACCTGGTGGTATTTATGAAGCAGAAGATTCAAAGGCATCTAATTCCAGAATAGGATCCTTTCCTTCATCTCCAGGAAAGGGGGAAGAAAGCAACAGTACCATTTTTCGTTATTTCAAGCATCATAATACATATGGCACATTTTCAAAAAATCATGGATTTGCAAGTTGTAAAAGACAAAATAGTACTGGTAAGACAAAATTTCTCATTTTCCCCTTATTCTGAATGATTATAGCAAATTAAAAATCTTCCTAATACTTCAATTTGAGTACTTATTTATAACTTTAGGATTTCTCTTCTTCTGGTTGCTTTATAGAATTATTGTTATGAGTACTCACTTTTTTTGTTTGTTTTTGCTTTTTTTGATACCACAAAAGTACTGCCATAAGTATTTTGGTATATATGGGACCTCTTCCTTGATGTATTCATCAGCTCTTATATGTTAAATTATCATCATGGAGATGACTCCCAAATCTATATGTCCATTCCTAGTTTCCCTCCTAAGTATAGTAATGCGCCTCTATTCCCTCACCCTTGCCCTTAGCAACTACCTTCTGGACATACTCACCTAGATGTCCAATAGTAACCTAAAACTGAACAGGTCCCATCTGGAAATCTTTGATATGTTTCTGCTGTTGTTGTTCCATTGTGTCTGACTTTTTGTAACATGCCAGGTCTTTCTATCCTCTATTATCTCTTGAAGTCTGTCTAAATTCATGCTCTTTTTTTCCATGACATTATCTATCCATCTCATACTCTGTCATCTCTTTCTCCTTTTGCTTTCAATCTTCTCAATATCAGGGTCTTTTCCAATGAATCTCTTCTCAATTGTGTGGCCACAGTATTTAAGCTTCATCTTCAGTATTTGTCCTTCCAATGAGTAGTCTGAATTAGTTTCTTTAAGTATTTCCATACCTAAATCCCTCCCTCTTTCAATCTTCTGTTGAGGGCACCATCATCACTTCAGTTGCCTAAGTTCACAATCTTGGAGTTATCCACTCCCTCAACTCCTGCATCAATATGTTTTGCATTTGTTCCTTCTCTCCTTTATTGTAGTCTTTCCACCAGTTCATGCCTTCATCACATCACTTGTACTAGCCAAAATTCTATCTCTACCACCAGAGGTCATCCTACTTCCAATCTTTCTTCTCTCCAATACAGCTTCTATATAGTTGCTAAATTAGTATTTCATACCCTGCTCATTTCATATTTCATTCTCCCAGAAAATCTTCAAAAAATTCTTTGTGATTTTTGGGTAAAATATAAGCCACTCAACTTGATTTATTTTTTACAACATATTATTTAAATCCCTCTGTTTCCTACCTACTTGTCTTAATAAATACTAGTTGCTAGACTACCCTTCTTATTTCATATTATTTCCCTTTCCACACTCTTTGTTTCAATCACATGCAATTGCTAATGATTTATGACATGACATTTTTCACTTCTGCCTTCACACAAATGGTCCCCCATGTTCCCCTTTTGCCTCTTAGAATCCTTAGTTTTCTTCAGAGTCCAGCTCAGATATTGTCTCCTACAGGAGTGCTTTCCTAATGATCTTCCTAGTTATTAGCATTATTTTCCTCTTGAAATATTCTGTGTATGTATATGTAAATTTACTTATGCATATGTCACCTCCCTTCCCTTTCCAGTAGAATAATAAATTCCTTGAGAGTGGGGATAATTCCATTTTCATCTTTGTACCTCTGGGTTCCTTCTGTCTTCGTCCTTGAAGTGTAATCAGTAGGAATTGTGGGTATGAACAGTCTATTCACTTTGATCACATAATTTTAAATTGTTCTGAAGAGTTCCCCAAATAATTCATAGCTCCATCAACTAACTGCTTATTAGTGTACCTGTGTTCTCACAGCATTGTATTTCCAACATTTGAGTATTCCCATCTTTTATTATCTTTGCCAGTTTAGTTATTGTGAAGGGAAACCCTGGAGTTGTTTATTAGTATACTAATGATTCAGAGCATTTTAAAAAAATAGGTAGTAATCATTTGCATTTCTTTTTTTTTCCCTTTTTTTTTGAAAGCTGTTCAAATCCTTTGGCCCCTTTTCTAATAAGGAATCCTTTACTTTTTTTTTTTCTACTGCTTCAAAATAGTTAACATGGAAATGAAAGTCAGTATCACAGAAATGAGACTCATTATTATGTATTTCATGGGTCTTTATGGCTAAAAAGTTCCTCTTCTGATCAACCTGTTGGTAATTATTTTCCTACTTAGACTACTCATTGTATAGTAGTCAAGATTCCCTGGTGTAAAATTTGCTAGGCTTATATTTTACTGGCTTAGCTTTCTAGTACCAGGGTCACCTCCATGCCATAAGAAAGCATTGAAGTAAGAATTTTCTAAAGAATATGAAAATGATCTGACACTAATAATGATAATTCACATTTATGTAGTACTTTAAAAAATGTACAATCCTTTTAAACATTTTTCCATATTTGTCATGTTATGCAAGAAAAATCAGCCCAAAAGGGGAAAAAACCATGAAAAAGAAAAAGCAAATAAACAAAAAAAAGATGAAAATACATGCTTTGATCCACATTCATTCTCCATAGTTGTGTCTGGATGCAGATGGCATTTTCCATCCTGTCTATTGGAATTGTCTTGAATCACTGCATTGCTGAGAAGAGCCATGTCCATCACAGTTGCTCATCACATAATCTTGTTACTGTCTCTCTTGGTTCTGCTCATTTCACTCAGCATCAGTTCATGTAGGTCTTTCCAGGCTTTTCTGAAATTAGGCTGTTTTAGATCTTTGTCTTTTGTTATTAAATGATCTTTCTTTAAGGTTTTTTATAGCTTTAAATTCTATGATGAGTGTAATAGCTCTGCCACTGTGGCCTTGAGATAGTCTGCTGCGTTAATCCATTTTCAAAATCCTATCACAAATGATCAAAGATTAAGGAGTTTTCAAAAGACATTTAAATAAAGCATGTGAAAAAATATTTTAAATCACTAATAAGGAGAGAAATGCAAATTGTAACAATTTAGATTTAATCCCAAATTAGCAAAGATCATAAAAAAAGATAGTAGGTGTCAATGTTGGAATAACAGTGGAGAGACAAGCAAACAAATCCACTATTGTTGATGGAGCCATGAATTGCTACAAATATGAGAAATAATTTAGAATGAACTGTTCACAGTTTGATTCAGGAATGCCATTGCCTGGCATATACTTGAGGAAGTAAAAAACCAAAAATCTCTCATGAAATTTCCAAATATTCATAGCAGTGCTTTTTGAAGTGACAAAAATTGGAATCAAAGTGGATATCTATTAAGGAATGGTTGTGTTGTGCCACATGTATCAGTTTCCCTCAGTTGCTCTGTCCGAGGCACAGTTCCCAATATCAGTTTCCCTAAGTTGCCTTGTTTCCCTTAATGCTACAGTTCCCATGTACAAAACTTCCCTTAATTGTTCTGTCCCAGAATAGCAACCCCCACTTCCTGACCTTCAGAAATAATTGGACTCACATTCCAAAGGAATCATAAAACCTCCAGATGGTCAGCCTTGACCTACCTCTTATCTATATGACCCAGACTTACTGTCTCAGTTTCTCCAGCAGCCTTCACTCCCTACCTGAATTTATAACTTTAGTATTCTTCTTCCCCTTACTCCCTACCTGTCAGAATTGAATTAATAGTTTCTTTTGAACCCCTGATATCTCTCAGCTGTTCTTTCTCCCCGAGCTAGGAACCTATATTAATCCATGACTTTCCTCAATGGATCACTGAATACTTTGTGACATTAGTCCTATTCAGTCGGCTAGTCTTATATCCGGATCAATAAAGTATTATCTAATCTTTAATGTGTGATACTATCTCAGTTTCTCCCTAAGCATTACATTTGAACATATTGTGGTCTATGAATATAATGGTCTATTTCTGTACTAAAAGAAATGACAAATGAAGAATTCAGAAAAACATATAAAGATCTTGTATGAATTGGTACAGAGGAATAGGAACTGAAAATAATAAAAATAAAAATGACTACAGTAAAGTCATAGTAAATAACACAAAAAAAAATAATCACAACTGAAGTGCAATGACTAATCTTGTTCGGAAAAAATTGAGAAGAGATGATTGCTGCTGTGGAATTTATCTGTAGTTAGTGTCATAAATCTGTTTTGATTTAGTGGTACCTTTTTCTTAAGAGGGAGAATTTTTTTTTTTTTGATAAGAGGGAGAATTCTAATGGGAGGTGGTTATTGAGAAATAATGATGATATGAAAAAACAAATAAACGAACAAAAAATCAAATAGTACCTTCATAGAGTCTTGGGGGAAAAAACCATGATGTAAATTGTATTTCAATTACTAACTTAACTTTGGTTAATGTTCAAAATAGCAATGAAGAAAAAAATAGTACTAGGAATTTCTTAATTCCCAATGGTAATACCGTCTTGTTATTTAACCTCACTCAAAAGACTTGACCAATTTCTCCTTAACTGCTCACTTGAAGATTGGTCATTTGTGTTTTTCTATGTCATTGTCACAACAAAAATAAAAACTGTATAATTCTTACCTCACTTTTATTCACATAAGGCTAACTTTTAGAAATTTCATGTAAAATTGAGTTCATAAAGGGAGGAGATGACTGAAGCCATAAATTAATTTTAGTCATTATTTTTATAAAATTAATTATATATAACATATCATAATATTCCTCACTCAAATATCCCCTATAATTTTATTGATAAAATTGAAACCTAGGGCTTAGCACAGTGCCTGGCACATGGAAGAGTTTAATAACTATTGATTGATTGAAACTAAAAATAGTATAATAAAATAGTATACTCTCTAAATTACTTTTCCATTATACATAGCATTAGATTTGAATCTCTGTCATGGCCCTTGCTTTACCCATTACAGAATACATATTTTTTAATTGTTTTCACTGTTGTCTCTATATATTTTTACATTTTAATCTTGATTTGTAAGCTGTTTGAATAGTATGTGCAGCTTTGTTGGGTTCATTTGTGAGTTGGGAGAAAATATTTGATTTTTTATGAAAAAGGATACATTTTATTGATTTATATTAAAAGTACTAAATTAATGCATTTAATTTCATAGATTCTACTCATTCAGAATTATCAAATGAAGAATTAAAACAACAACTTCATGATGTTTTACAGGTAAGTTCTTTGATAAAACTGTATTTGAATCTAAAATAAAGTGTTTTAAATAATATTAAAGGTATGTGGAAGGCAAATGTTTAAATTTCTTTGTGTTGTCACTAAGTCTCCGGCTGTTCTCTCTTTTCAAGCTCATAGTCATTGTCCTTCATCTTCAACCCCATTGTCTCTCAAAGGGATTACATTTGGTAATAAATCCTTCAAGCTTCCTCTTTCATTGCTTTTTCTTTATAGCCATGAAGACCAAGACGTCCATCACCTCTTTCCCTCTGTCTCCCTACTTTCCTTGAATGTGTAGTCCTGAGTAGTCTTCCCTCAAATGCCAAAGTGCAGAGTAGTTCAGTAGTATGGAAATGAGCATTTTTCACAAGGGCTGACTTTTGTAGAGAGGGAGGTTTAGAGTGAGAGAGTTGAATAGGAGCAAGTAGATATGAAGCTGTGTTTGTAATTTTTTAGTTGAAAATTAAGTAACCACTGAGTTTTGACTGCCCTGAAATGCAAATGATCTAATGAAGCAAGAACAAAATCTTCAGAATTCTAATCATGCTGATTATTTGATTTGCAATGGGGCACTTAATTTTTAACTTGTAGGTGGTTTATTTATTTCCACAGTTCTCTGAGGCTATAATTAAATATAAACTAATTGAATTTGTGTTTTATAGATGGGTATGTGGAGGAAGGAAGAGAGCTTATTCTTATTTTTTCTGCAATTTTCCTTCTTTAGGAAGTAGAGATTCTGAGAATTGAATTTGAAGCATCACAAAGACAACTAGAGGGGAAAAGGGAAGCATTGAAAATTCTCCAAAACATGGTAAAAAAATGATTTAAAAAGCTGTAATAATGTACACATATCTTTAAGTAGTATGATTTCCAATTTTTTATATTAACCAAGAATATACTTTTTTAAAAAAATATGTCTTTTTACTGACCCTTTAGTTATCTTTTTAAACCTTTTAATATATTCACTTCCACATTTGCATCATTCTCAACAAGTACAACTGTCAATGAGATGAACTTAAAGAAATTTGCTTCCTCGCAAATAAACTTTGGTCTTTTGTTTTCCCTTAAGGGGATATTACTGATAGAGATGAGATAACAGGACTTGAGATGGGAAATTTAAAAATTAATTTAACTAAATAAATATTTTTAAAAATTTTTTGAAATTATTTTTATTTTGAACAAACACTAAAAAAGAGCATTTCCATATACCTTGTAGAAAAGAAAAAAGTGGCTTATAGGTGAAACTATAATTCACTTTTATGTACAACTTGTCTTCCTTTTTAAATTATATGCTATATGGTTATAATATATACCACTAAATTTTACCATAGCTTTTAAAGTTGTCCTCTGTGATTTTTTTTTCTAAACTTCCTTCTGTTAAGAGAGAGATTTTAACATGATAGAAGTAATTTGGAGGCCTTCCAGAAATTTCTGGTTGAGAGCCAAAATTCCTAGCTATGTCACTATATTGATGATATAATACTTCTCTTTTTAACTATTGGAAATGAAATTATACATTGATTTATTTTATTAGGAAAGATCTTTGTCATATGGACATTGAGAGTTGTTTAATGTTCTTTTTAGTCTTTGCCCCCAATTAGCAAATTTCCAAGTTGGTAGTAAAACAAGATATTATGAATATTGTGCCAGAGCTATCTTATAATTTATTATTTCAGTTGTTTCAGCATTAACCATTATATGCAATTATATTATTTTATTTTTGTCAAATTTATATTGTCTTCTATATTATGGTAATTTAAAAATACTTTCACTATACATACAGGAATGCTTATTAGTGAGCTTTAAATTAATAATAGTTTAACTTTGTTTTGCTTAGGCAATATTTAGTAAAGCTACTAATCATACCAAAGAAATACTACAGAAATCAGAAGAACAGAAGAAATCTTTGGAAAAGGTAAGAAAAGCTTTCAGAGTAGATCTGTACAATGCAGCACAACTTTGAAACTAAAATCTACATTTATTACCTTTAGCCTTTGAGGATCCAGGTGACAAGGCTTTGATCTGTCATTCCTTTCCCCTTCCCAGTTTTGTATTTTGCTGAATAATTGTTTTAATGGAACTTACTACATTCTGGCTTGTATTATATTTATTTGTATAATTGTTTAATAGATTCTTCTAGACCACATTCACTTGGTTAGATGTGAAATTAAAATGGTCTTTAAAATTCATCTGGTGAAAATAACTTTTGATTGCTGTCTTCAATGGTGATATCATGATTGTTTGACACAAGTCCAGGAGTTTTGTACTTTTACTGGTGATGTTCTCCACCTCTGTGCTAGAGAAGTTGTATGTCATTGAGAACAAGAAGTGAAAAAAGCAAGGCTTATATGAAAGTGACCATCAACAATTCCACATGTTCATTCCTGAATTTTACATTGTATTAACTACCTGGAAAAGTGTACATTTATGTGAGAAATTGTTGAGAGAAATGTTCAATGTGTCAGTGCTAAAGGTGAAATCATGACTAATAAGAGTCTCAATATTACTGAGAATATTCATCATGTTATTAAATATTTAACCAGTTAATTATATTAGATTAGAATGAGTTTATGATTATTCACAATCATGAGACATGTTGTGTGTTTTTTTTCTTTCCATAGGAAATAAATGCTTTGCAGTGGGAAATTGAATTTGATCATGATAGATTTAAAACTGTAGAGGAATCTTGGGTCCAAAAATATGACAGGTTTGTATGCTATAGTACTACGTTTTTTTCTATTTAAATCAAAATATTCAAAATGAGTATAATTTAACTATGTTTCTCCTTTGATGTTTTAATCCTCAACATGGCTGAATAATAATTATGTATTTTCTTACCACCAATTTCATGTTTTTTAATTAATATTAGTACTTTTTAGTATTTAAATTTTGCTTTATAAAAATAGTCTTTATGTTATAAAATTTGCCCCCTTTTTTGCTGTCACTAACATACAGCATCTTTTCTTTTTTAAATATGCTTTCATAATTGCAGAGGTCTTCCCAAAGTATTCATTTATTCAATTGTTTTTCTTTCTTTCTTTTTTTCTTTCTTTTTTTCTTTCTTTCTTTCTTTCTTTCTTTCTTTCTTTCTTTCTTTCTTTCTATCTACTTCTTTCTTTTGGTAGTTTAGGAAACTGTGAAATTGGCATACCTATCTCATACCTGATAACTATATGTTGATTTAAATTGGGGAAAGTGAATTAATTTGCTCTGTATTTATAGAGAGAACACTTTTAGTTGAATTGCTAAAATTTCTTAAGCAATAATAAATACCGTTGGACTGAAGATAATAGGGCAATACTGAAAGAGAACACTTAGAATTTCTGCACATCCATGCTACTATTCTGATATTCATTTTAAGTTATAAGTTCTATAAATTCTTAATAATCTAATGAAATGTAAAACCTCTTTATTCTTCACCTTTCTTCTTCCCATGCCTTTCTTTAAATAAATGATTCCCAGTATCCCAAGAAACCTATGGAATAATTACTCCCAACTTTTCTCTATTAGAGGTGATTCACTAGGAGAGTTACCTATGCTAGTTTTGGGGTCATGAAAAAATGAGTTTGAATACTGCCTTAATAGACATTTACTAGCTGTGTGACTTTTGGGCACTTACCCTCTTTCTACAGTTTTCTTATTTGTAAAATGGAGATAATACTAGCACCTACCTTTTTAGGTAGTTGTGACAATAAGATAAAAAAAACAAGTAAAATGTTTTGTAAACTTTAAATCACTATTTAAATGCTATTATTATTAATTATTATCTCTCTCTCTCTCTTTTTTGTGTGTGTGCTGAGGCAATTGGGGTTAAGTGGCTTGCCTAGGGTCACACAGCTATGAAGTGTTAAGTGTCTGAGGTCAGATTTGAACTCGGGTCTTCCTGATTTCAGGACTGGTGCTCTAACCACAGTGCTACCTAGCTGCCCCTAATTTTTATCTCTTAAAAGGAAAAAAAGAAATAAGGTGTTCCTTATCTATGTACTTCTTTTAAGATTGTGCTGACTGATGTGTAAATGCCTATTATATTGAATTGAAACTATGGTAAAATAAAAAATATAAAGCAGGTCTGTGCAGAAAACTCAAAGTTTAGAGATGCTTCTAGAGAGAATTCCTACTTGAATAAAATAGTTTACACTAAATTCAGGAGAAATGGAGCAGTTTAAAATGACCACATTCCATTAAATTGTCTATTTTAGTGTTATTCATAATGTAGGAAATATGTGCAACTTAAAAATATAAAAAACTACTTTTCGTATTCTAATTATCATGATGACAGTATTTTAACTCAGTTGAAAGAATGGCATCATCAGTCATTAATTTATGAGACTTTTTTTTTCCCATTAGAATATACTGTGAAAATTCAGTCCTTAAGGAAACTCTGAAATTAAGAACAGAAGAAGTTAAAAGGCTTAAGTCTGAAAATGCAAGTAAGTAAAAACATTTTTTGGAGGATTCTTTGTTTTAAATATTGATTTAGTAAAACTTATGAACAATTACATAATTTGTAGAAATCTATTAATAAAAGCTACATTTTATGATTTTTGACAGAGCTACAAATATTCCTATTCTTCTCAGTGTATAATTATTTGATAAACTGGAAGGACTAAAAACTCCAGTGATCAATTTAATGATTTATTTCTTGAAATCTAATATTGAGTTTGGAAGAATTAAATATGCTTAAAATGTAGGATGAATGACAATGTGATTTTATGATAAAGGTCAAATTCCATCTCACAACTATTATCATGGCAGAAATCCTCATATAACAAAAAATTTCCAAATGCAGCCAATAGTTTATTTATCTCAAGCAAGAGGGAGGCAACATGGTGCAAAGTGAAGATTCTTGGAATTAACATCAGAAGCTCTGAATTCAAATTCTAGCTCTGACCCTTTATTATCTTAAGTTAATCATTTAACTTCTTTGTTCCTCAGTTTCTTCATCTGTAAAATGAGAAGATTGAATTAGATGATCTCTAAGATCTTGATTAGCTTAAAAACTCTTACATTTATGATTCAGTGAACATTACCAAAAAAATTGTATTACAGTAGAGAATTTGGATGGTAACTTAGAGTCCTTGGTAATAGAATTTCATGTTTATATTTAGCTATATTTAGGGATATCCCTAAAGTCTTAGTATAGTTTGGAACTATTAAAGTTAAAACTGAACTAAAACTTTTGGGACACCTTTTATATATCCTAATTTTCTATTCTGAAATTTCCCATTTATTTACTTGAAATGCATAAATACTATAAAATATTACATAAATTCCCTTAAATGGAGGGCTACCTAATATGTCAGCAACCCTTTATTTCTCTTGATAATTGCATGAATTCTGATGAGATATGTGAACTAGCTGTTGGTTATTCCTTAAGCTCTCTCCATGACTAGTGCTTCATTTCTTCTGAGTATACATTTCTCTAATGACACCCTTTACACTGTTTTTCAAGTGCAACCAACACTCTGTTGCTCTTGATTAAACACTTAATTTCAGTTCTTTGGAGACGCTGGTTTCCCATGACATGTGGCCATAAAACATCAGGAGAATATTGACCTTAGGGTCATTAAAAGCATTGTATAGTTTTACAAAGACAATTCAGCCTGCTGATAATCCTGTGCAGTTTTTTCCCCTGAGGCAATTGGGGTTAAGTGACTTGCCTAGGATCACACAGCTAGGAAGTGTTAAGTATCTGAGACCAGATTTGAACTCAGGTCCTCCTGACTTCAGGGCCGGTGCTCTATCCACTGCGCCGCCTAGCTGCCCCTCTCCTGTGCAATTTTGAGCCCAAATTATTGTCCTTTTGTTTTAATTCTGCTTCAAACACTTTTTAGCTAAATGACAACAGGCAAGTGATTTCACCTCTTTTGCCTCCTTTTCTTCATCTGTAAAAGAATAATAATAGCACCTTCTTCATAGGATTGCTGTGAGGATGACACAAAATAATATTTATCAGGTACATGTTAGCTATGATGATGATGTGCAGTGTTTGTTCATTTTATATATATATATATATATATGCATTCATATATGTATCTATCTGTAGTATCTGTGTGTGTATGCAGGCAGGTAGCACAGTGGACAGAGTGCCAGGCCTGATGTCAGAAAGTCTCATCTTCCCAAGTTCAAATCTGGCCTCAGACATTTATTAGCTATGTGACCCTGGGCAAGTCACTTAACTCTGCCTGAGTTTCTTAATTTGTCAAATGATTTGAAGAGGTAAATGGCATTATTCCATTAGAGTATAGTTTGCTAAGAAAATCCCAAATAGGATCAAAAAAGTTGACTGGAAAACAAGTGGACAAATGTATGAATATATCATTCCTATAACCCCTAAACCTTGCATCTGTACATACATATACACACATTCATACATACACAGATATACATATATATTCATATACTCATATACATACATATATATATATGTTTGTGTATTATGCATTTGTACCTATAGATCAACTTTCTGGGATATCACCCAATGACGTATTGGACAATAAACATTCTTCATTTATGGATTATGGATAGGGGACAGAAATCAGTAAGCAACTCTTGGTTCACATCCTGGTCATATGAACCTAGGCAAAGACTTATAAACCCTCTGTGCTCTAGATAACTTTGAAAAAACTAAAAAATTACATAGAAGTTTCTGATATGAAATGGTAGAGGGAGTTTCCTTATCAGGAGTTTACCATCCTACTGAAATCACAGGTATGGACCAGAAGAACACACACACACACACACACACACACACACACACACACACACACACAGCATTTGGAGGACCCCACCAGCGTCATCAGAAAGCATGTGCTTCTTTAATTCATGACTTGTTAGATGTAATTGATCAAAGTATCAAGGGAGAGAATCCTGTTATATCCTTCAAGAAATCTGGAGTAATTTTGACATTTGGGAAACCTTATTGAATAAAAATTTTCGGGGTGATGGTTTGGAAACCGTACTTTTTTTGAAGAAATAATTAATCGACAATAAAGCACAATGGGATGTTGTTTCTTTAGAATTTGATATTAAAGAGGAAGAATATAAAATATTATTTGTGAAAGTTTGCCCCTTCCTTTCTTATAATTTCCATGTATATGTAGATTATTTTACTTTTTTTTTTTTTTTTAGAAATGGTAAAGTAGGCGTGTGGAATAATAACTATCAATATTCTTTTGATGGCCCACTTTTGGTTATAAAAAGATCTAAGAATTTTTTTTTTCCTTCCATGTCTTTAGTATCTTCCCTTCCTTCAAATGTCTCAAGTTGCTCCCTTAGTGCTCTCAAAATTTTGTCACCTCTAGTGCAGATATCTTTCATATATAAATAATTTACAATTTGCAAAGTGACTTGTGATTATTATCTCATTTAACCCTCACAGCAACCTTGCAAGATAGATACTATTATTTCCATTTTATAGATGAGAACACTGAGGCTATGAGACTAAGAGACTTGTCTCTGGTCACACTGCTAGTGAGGCTAAATTTAATCTCACATCTTCCTGACTTCAAGGTCAGTGCCATCTAGCTGTCCTGCTTGTATAGTTGGTCTAAAATAGCTGCTATTCTCATTTCTGTTTTATTCAATGCCATTTCCACTTCCTTAAATAGCATATTCATTCAGGACTGACTTTAATATTAAAGTTAACTATAGTGATTTCACTCTTTTTCATGGGGAAAATAATATGTTAAAAATTATTTAATTTTTCCATTTTTATTCTGTTGATTTTTTTCAAAATTATGAGTATTTTGTGTAGTCTCAGGGCCTTTGACCTCTCATTTCTTTTTCTTAAAGTTATTTTTAAACATATTTTTCACTGTCCTTATATATTTTCCCCTGTGAATTCAAGTTATCTTATGTCAAAATATATTTTGATTTAATTTTAGAGTGTTAACAAATTCTTCATAAAACTTCTCTGTGTCCTTATTCCTTTGTGACAGATTTTGATACATAAGCTACAATTTTCACAGTTGTCTCCCTGAAAACACTTATCATGAACACTGCAATTTGAGATGACTAAATGTCCCATGAAACATTTTTGTTGCCTTTAGATGCGTAATAAAAGCAGCTCTACCAGTTCTCTAATTGGCATCTCTGAGGATTAACTATGAACCATCCTTCCATTTAGCAGCAACTTCCTTTTATCATCTGGCTTCATTTATATCAGGAAATGTCAAGATTAATATGATTCAGTTCCTCCGGTAATATGCTCACTAGTTAGTCATTGGTCAGGGAGCTCATATTTTATATTTTAAATATCTATAACCAATTTAACTTTTTTAACGAGAGTCTAAAAACCACATGATTCCTACTATCTGTCTCCCTTTTTTCTAGTACTATCATTAAAATAAATGGAGAGGTAGCACGGGACTGAGAACCTTTTGTATTTTTCTTTGTATTCTAGATTGTCATGACCAAAAAATTTCCCACCAAGGACCAGTCTATTGGTGTTGAGCCAACCTTACTTTAGTGAAATATGCTGGTTTTGGAAAAATATATTGATATGATTATATTTGAAACCTTTTTGAGGTGACAGAGACTTTTCAGTTTTTCCTTTGAGAGAAGGGAACCAAGGGACCAAGAGAATTCATCCATTAGGATATGGTGGCTCATCTATCAATATATGTGTCTTGGACTAGAGATGTTGAACTTTTGATCCAAAAGCAGCCTGCAAAACTCCCTAATGTGCAGGCTCCTAATTTTTGTTGCCTTTAGATGCAAAACTCCCTTATGTGCCTCCCAGAATCAAATTAAAGCCTAAAATGGGAGATATTTAACAAAATAAATAAACATATAGTCTAACACAGATAATGTTAATTTTTGACTTTTCAAGTCAAAATGTGGCCTGCACGAATCTGTTCATATTGGAGTTTGGCAGTATAGTCTTAGACAGAAATTGTCGACGTAGCCAGACAGACAGATAGAGAGAGAGATAAGCAGGCATTTCCAGGCAGAAATTCACAAGAAAATATGCAAGTTTTGTCTATTTAAAATGTTCAAATGGATATTATCCCATGTGATACAGATTGCAACCCTTTCATTCCTGGCCTTCCTGTGATATATAGATAATAGATATATAGATACAATTTTTAATTTATGCAATAAAACAAGCACCTCTATAACATAGTATAATAGATGATTGCACATAAAAATGCAAATCTATTATATACAACTTATTTCTTTTAAATATGTAATAGTTATCATGTAAATTTCTTTTTTTTTCTCCCCTGCTCATTCCCCACAAAGATATAGCTACTATCAGACACAAATATGTGTGTATGTTTGTGTGTGTGTGCACGCATATATATATATATATATTTATTTGTATAGTGATTGGGTTTTAAAATTTTTTTAAAAATCTGTTTTTTTCCTGTTTGGGTAGCTAAGCAATCTTTTGGGTGATCATGGATTTCATTCAGGAGGCACTGTTGTCGGTAAAAGATAAAAAGAGGAAATAGGATTATATCCACCTATAGTTAAATCTATTAAGTCCTAATAAACTACTAGATTGATAGAAAAAAGAAAATCATCTTGGTCACAAGTCTTTAACATTAGTTTCAAGGACTCCTATATAGTGGATAGATTTTAAGGGGAAAAATTAAATTATCATTTCAATATAATTGGTTTTCCTTTTAAATTTTTGTATTTTATTTTTTCCAATTATATGTAAAGATAATTTTCAATGTTCATTTTTGTAAGATTTTGAGTTCCAAATTTTTCTCCCTCTTTCCCCTCCCCAAGACAGTGAGCAAGCTGATATAGCTTGTTGTATATTTTGTTTTATGCATTTAAAAATATTGTTCTTAGAAGAAGTCCTTAGACTTCACAAAAAAAGTTTAGTTATCTCTGATCTAAATCAAGGGCAAGGTATTAGAAAGCAAATATTTCAGAATAGTTTTAAACATTAAAATTCTCTTCTCTTTATAAATCACATATTTAGATTATTCTAAGTGCCTCAATGTGAATTCTGCCTTTACAGATAGATAGGGTCTATGTTACAGTGTGGAGTGAAGTGGTAAAAATCCTCTTGAGTTAAAATACTTCCAAGAACTCATCATCTTTAATATAGAACTTTTACCTTGAAAAATAAAACTACTTTATTTAAATCTTCTACCACCTAAAAGGGAAATTTTCGGTTTCATTCATATGGTTTATAGAAAACGTGAACAATAAAAAATATAAACAAGGCTGGCTAGGTAATTAATTTGCCACCTGTACCATTTATCTTAAGATTCTGTTATTAGGTAAGTTGTCAAATTTTCTGGTTAAATTATCTTTTTAAGATTCTGTATTATTGGAGAGTTTTTAACCTGAAAAATTGGAATAATTTCCATAAGTGAGTCAGTTCTAGGGCTGAGTAATTAAAACTTATCCATATTGTTTATAGCAACACTAATGTATATTTATTTATTTAAATCTCTATGCTTCATAATACCCTTTCACATCTCTTCTCTCATTTAATCCCTACTATAATACTTAGTAATGAGGTTGGTTTTCTTCATAATGCCAAATTCACTTATCCTCCCCATCCAGTCAGCCCCATTGCTCGTGACCGTTCTACCACCTTCCATTCCCACTGCCACTATCCTAGGCCCTTTTCTTGCTCCGGGTTTTGCTATCATTGCCTAAAGTTACCTTTGCTTCCCATATATTCTCTTTTCCCATAGTCCATTCCACATTCTGCTGCCAGACTCATGGTCCTAAAGCATTCAAGTTTCTCTCTTGCTCAAAAAACCTTCAATGACTCCCTATTACCTGGCAGAACGGAGTCTATGTTATAGAAGGCTGTCCTTCCATCGTCCAACCAAAACCACCTTTCTCCTTTCACCTGCCTTGTTCTCCTTTTGAATGTTATGTTCTAATTGAACTAAACTGTTCACCACCCCCAAGCATGACCAGTGCCTTCCTGCCTCTACTTAGAACACCTTCCCCAGCCCCACCACTATTTCTACTTGTTTTTGTCCTTCTTGGCATTTGATTTGTACCCCATTAATCTTTCCCTGATTCTCCTCTCCAGAAGTTCTCTCTCCTGCTTCCGTGCACTCATGACAGTTTCTTCCTTTCCTCCAGTGATTAAACATTGCCTTATAGCTCACTATGGCTTGCTCCTTTCTATAACTAACTGCAAGTTCCCTGAGGATGGGTGGAAATCTTATTTTGATGATTTTTAAAAATCCCTCACAAAAACAACACTATAGTAATCATTTAATAAACGTTTGTTGACTGGAATAATGCCTTAGAGGATTTATGTCATCTCTCAGGAAATGGCTGTGGTTTATGGCGTAGCCTTGGCGAGATAATCTCATTTATTTTACTTGTTCTCTCCCCTAGCTCTGAATCAGCAGTGCCTGGAGTCTGTTGCAATGCTTGATATAAAACAGCAGAAGCTTATTCAGGAAAACATGAGCCTTAAAGTTGGCCCTACGGAGGTTACAGGTCTGGAAGTAAGTGTGTAAGAATTTTGAAAAACATGGGATTTGGGAAAGAGAGAAAAATCTTTTCTTCTTTTTCTTTTATTTCTTTTAGATTTAAAGTGGAAAAAAAAAGAACAAAGGGGCCAGCTAAATGCACCTGAGTTCAAACCCAGCCTCAGACACTTAACACTTCCTAGCTATGTGACCCTGGGCAAGTCACTTAATCCCAATTGCCTTACCCTCCCCCCAAAATAAAAGAAATTAAGTGCAGTGGCACAACATAACTAATATGGAAGTATGTTTTGCATAGCTATACATGTATAACCTATATCTAAATCTTTGTTTTCTCAATGAGGGAGGAAAGGAGAGAGGGAGAGAATTTGGAATTCAAAATTTTAAAAAGCAAATATTAAAAATTGTTTTTACATGTAACTGGGAGGAAAATAAAATATTAAACAAACAAAAATAAACAAAAAATAAAATATTAAATAAACATTAAATAACATAAAAAATTAAAGAAAAACATTAAGAAAAGTTTAAAAAACAGTGGCAGTCTTTGGCTTCTCATATCACCTCTGTTTTATCCTGAATAGATCTTGCTTGCCCATAGTTGTTTGCATGTTGGCTTCTTAGTTAGCTCTTCCATGAGCTTTTTCAAAGCAGATACTGTTGGGTTTGTTTTGTTTTGGTTTTGTTTTGGTTTTTGGTTTTTGCCTTTATTTGTATCCCTTGCACTTAATACATTAGTTTCTGGAATATTTAGGCATTTAATAAATGCTTCTTGTTTTTACTTTAGTCTCTTCACATCTGGGGTGAGAGAGCAACCTTGCTTAGATTGGACAAACATTTGCTGCTTCAATGATTCTGTTTGCTGTGTTGTAATTTTTACAGTTGTTACAGCATTCTGACTTGGAGTGTCAGGCTTCCCTACAAATTCCAGCAAAAAGTTATTACCATATTTAATATAATGTGAATTCTTAACAAAAAAAATTTGTGTGTGTTTTCTGACATAAAATTGTTGTTAAGAAGTTAAAAGGATAATAGAATTCTGGGAAGTCTATCTTTACATGCACACACACATATATTTGTAAAATGCATATATGTGTGTTGAGACAATTTACTGTGATGTAGATACTATGCATGCTTCATACATTTTGATCATTAGTCTTTGAAAATGAAGGACAAACATATAAACAGTTAATACATAATAATTATTAATATATATAACAATATAATAGCTATACCCATATAATAATTCTCTTATTATCCCATCCTCAATATATGAGTAACATGTAGAACTTAGAAGAGAATAATGACATTATTTGAATGGTTGAAAAAATAGTGATAAGAAAAATGAAAGAAGCTAGATTTAAGAAAAGACTAAAAGAGTGATGTTTTAATTCTTATACAGAAAGGGAGACTCTCTAATGGGCAAATAGATCAAATACCTAGGACTCTACACAATTGCTGGTAGGGATCTGAGAATGAAATAGTTATCTCTTGATGGAAGGGGACATGGATAATTTCACTACAGTGACTAATACAGAAAATCTTTTCCATTCATACTTTAAAATTTTTATGTGATTGAGATTTTGTAGTCCTTTATGTTTTATACAGGTAAATATTTAAAATAAAATTCTTGTCCCCTTGTTCTCCTTTTGCATGTTATGTTCTAAGTAAATTAGACTATTCATCACCCCCTGAACATGACCAATGCCTTTCTTGGTTCACACATTCTGGTAAATGGTCAAGGTAGAATGGATATAGTTGGAGTACTAGAGAAAAACCAATACAGTAACTAAATGTTGTATAAAGTAGAAATTAATGGATGGAAAATTGGAAGCATAATTAGACCATATTCCTTCTGAAGACAGATTTAGGAAGTTGATGTCAGTATATGAAGACATTGATATTGAAAAGAGGGGAGATAAGGGGCAGCTAGGTTGCGCAGTGGTTAGAGCACCAGCCCCGAAGTCAGGAGGAGCTGAGTTCAAATGTGGTCTCAGACACTTCCTAGCTGTGTGACCCTGGGCAAGTCACTTAACCCCAATTGCCTCAGCAAAAAGCAAAAAAAAAAAAAAGAAAAAGAAAAGAGGGGAGATAGATTTGGTTTTATTATGTAAATGAAGAAGATTTTTTTTCTCAAGTTGTTAATTCTCCCTGATATCATGGAATCTTGTGTATGGTTTATGTCTTTCCCTTTTTTAGTTTCTTTTAATGTGATTGCAAATGATGTGCTACAAATGGCATTTAGTGACTGGGTGCTTTTGATTTCATAGGTGGCAGTACTTGGTGCTTGCATTTGTAACCATCCTGGAGGACAACCTTGTTCCTGTGCTAAGATGGCCGCAGCTGCTAGAAAGCAGCTTCTTCAGCAGAAGCAAGAGGTAACTCTTGCCAAATGGTTGTAACTGTTAACTGTGCTTTATTTCTCCATTTTAAGACATTGGAATTAATGGAAAAGTTACATTAGTAATGATTTTTTTTGTGGTGACACATGTTAACTGCTGAGATTTAATTGGTTCTCACTAATATGACTGATTAACAAAAAATGTTGCTTCATTAGAATTTTTAAAAAACTGACCCTATAATTTCACTGGGGCTGCTAGGTTATGCAATGGGTACAATAATGGGCCAAAAGTTAGTAAGATCTGAGTTCAAATCCCACCTTGGACACTTACTAGTTATGTGACTCTGGGCAAATCACTTAACCCTGTTTGCCTCAGTTTCCTCATCAGTAAAATGAGCTGGAGAAGGAAATGGCAGATCACTCCAGTGTCTTTGCCAAGAAAATCCCAAAAGGAACACAAAGAATCAGGCATGACTAGAATGACGAAAATGATTTCACTGTTTTGGTTTTTTTTTCCTATAGGAAACTCACAGGGAGGATACTTCCTCTACAAATGTAGATTATCACCTCAGAGAACTGTCTGTTTTAGATGCAAAATATAAGTGGTCCTGCCATTCTCTTGAACTATCATCTTCTCTCTCTCCCTTTCACTTCACTGTCAAGCTCTTGGTAACCTACACTAGCCCACTCCAGGCAGTCTGGCCATCCTATTCTATTGAAAAAGCGCTCTCAAAGGTCACTTAGGAATCCCTTATCCCTAAATCTACTGGTCTCTTTATTATCTTCATCATTTTTGACTTTGTGTAGTTTCTGACATTGTAGACCATCTCTTTGTGAACATCCGCTTTTCCTTTGGTTATATGTTATAACTATCAAAGGGACTATAGATTTGGAATGGGAAACTTTAGAGACCACCATTCCCACCCTCTCCATTTTACAGATGAGAAAATGGAGGCACTTGCTCCAAGTCCCATAGTCTCCAAGGCAGGATTTGAACCCAAGTTCACCCCATTCCAAATCTAGTGCATTATCTATTACCCCAAACTTCCTCTTGAATTATGGCTTTTCTACTTCTTGAACATTTTTTGATCTCTTTTGCCAGCATGTCATTCTCCTAATATTCTGTAAACATTCAAGGCTCTTTCTTTTCCACTCTTCTCTCTTTTCCTGTATTCTTGCATTTGGTTATCTAATTTTAGTTATTATTTAGCTATCATCTGCATGTAAATGACTTCTCATTATATATCTCCACTAATCACCTATGTTTAACTTCACAGCTATTTTTTATTTTACTTTCTTCCTCTCTCTTCATATTCAGCTAGGTGACAAATCCTACTGGTTTTACTTCCATCCCTTTTCCCCCCTTGAATGAGGGGATGAAATGTGGTTCCTAAACACTAGTTCAGGTATAATCATTGATTACCTATTGTTTCTTTTTTTCTTTCTTTCTTTTTTTTTTCTTTTTGCTGAGGCAATTGGGGTTAAGTGACTTGCCCAGGGTCACAAAGCCAGGAAGTGTTAAGTGTCTGAGGCCAGATTTGAACTCAGGTTCTCCTGACTTCAGGGCTGGTGCTCTATCCATTGCACCACCTAGCTGCCCCTTACCTATTGTTTCTTAATTGGTTTTCCTACCTGTAGTCTCCTCTCAAATCCATCTTCCATTCAGTTGTCAAAGTAAACTGTCCTAAGGCCCAAATCTGACCCTCTTCCTTCTTTGTGCAAAAACTATCGGTGGTTCCCTGATTGTCTCTAGGAAAAATGTATAAATGCTTTAATTATGATACCTTCACAGTATGACTACTACTAGCCATACTAGTAATATGGCTACTACTATTATTACTACTTGCAATAAGTAGTAATCTATTACTATGTTATCCTATATAAGCTATATAAGTCTAGAAATTCTTCATTTTGCTTCTCTTTATATACTCTTCTTTCAGTCAAACTGGATTATCTGTTTTTCATATTCAGGATTTCACTTTCCATCTTACTATTTTTCACAAGCTATCCCAGAAGTTTTGGGGTATATCAAACACTATGATGCTATGTTGGTTAGTTTCTATGTAGTATAGCTAATCCATTTGATCAATTTACTTTCTTTTTGTTTCCAGTCAGTACTATTGATTTTTTTGTTTGTTTGTTTTTTTGCTGAGTCAATTGGGGGTGAGTGACTTGCCCAGGGTCACACAGCTAGGAAGTATTAATTGTCTAAGATCAGATTTGAACTCAGGTCCTCCTGAATTCAGGGCTGGTGCTCTATTCACTGCACCACCTAGCTGCTCCCAGTACTATTATATTTTGAAGATCACTAATTTGAAACCTGGTACTACTGGGCCCCATCAAAGGTGGGATTTAAACTCGGTCTTCCTGACCTTAAAACTAGAACTGATAGGTGTGTGTGTGTGTGTGTGTGTGTGTGTGTGTGTGTGTATTTCAGTGATATTTGTGTATTTATGTTTCTATGTATGTGTATGTAAATGTATATGTGTGTTTATTTCAATGATATTTGTATATTTATGTTTCTATATATGTGTGTGTAAGGGTATATATGTGTGTGTGTATTTCAGTGATATTTGTATATTTATGTTTCTATGTATGTGTGTGTAAGGGTATATAAGTGTGTGTATTTCAGTGATATTTGTATATTTATGTTTCTGTATATGAGTGTGTGTTTTAGTGATATTTGTATATTTGTTTCTGTGTATGTGT
>JAJPUD010000505.1:156319-167015 GCA_023553655.1 Myrmecobius fasciatus
AAAAAAGATTTTAGATTGTTAGAACAGTATCAAATGAATGGAAAATACACATTTTCAGAATTTAGTCTCTTGAACTTTGATTAATGAGTTTTTTTGTTTTTGTTTTTGTTTTTTTACTTTTTGCTGAAGCAATTGGGGTTAAGTGACTTGCCCAGGGTCACACAGCTAGGGAATGTTAAGTGTTTGAGACCAAATTTGAACTCAGGTTCTCCTGACTTCAGGGCTGGTGCTCTATCCACTGCGCCACCTAGCTGCCCCTGATTAATGAGTTTTTAGCTAAAATTCTTTGTTTATTTTTTAAATTAAAAAATTCAATAGTATTTTATTTTTCCAATTAGGCATAAGATAGTTTTCAACATTATTTTTATAAGATTTTGAGTTCTGCTATGCCCAAAGGGTTATAAAACTGTACATACCTTTTGATCCAGCTTGGTCTCTACTGGGTCTGTATCCCAAAGAAATCATAAAAAAGGGAAAAGGACCCACATGTGCACAAATGTTTTTAGCAGCCCTTTTTGTTGTGGCAAGGAACTGGAAACTGAGTGGATGCCCATCTATTGGGGAATGGCTGAATAAATTGTTATATGAATGTTATGGAATATTATTGTTCTGTAAGAAATGATGAGCAGGATGATTTCAGAGAAGTCTGGAGAGACTTACATGAGCTGATGCTAAGTGAAATGAGCAGAACCAAGAGAACATTGTACACAGCAGCAAGATTATGTGATGATCAACTGTGATGGACTTGGTCTTTTCAACAATGAGATGATTCAAGACAATTCCAGTAGATCTGGGATGGAAAGTGCCATCGCATCCAGAGAGAGAACTTTGGAAACTGAATGTGGATCAAAGCATAGTATTTTTATCTTTGTTGTTGTTTGTTTGGTTGGTTTTTTTGCTTTCTCATATTTTTTTCCCTTTTGATCTGATTTTTTTTGTGCAGCATGATGAATATGGAAATATGATTAGAAAAATTGCACATGTTGAACTTCTAATGGATTGCTTATAGTCTTGCAGGGAGAAAGCAGTGGAGAGAGCTATGTATTTGGAAAAATAAAATATTATTAAAATAAAAAAAAGATTTTGAGTTCCAAATTTTTTTCCTTCCAGTCTCTCTTAGACCTTTCCCCCTCGCCAATACAGCAAGCAATCTGATGTAGGTTATACATACACAATTATTTTTTTTTAATTTTTATTTTATTTGCATAACATATGTGTGGGTAATTCTTCAACAATAACCCTTACATAGCTTTCCGTTACAAATTTTTCCCCCCAACTCCCCACCCCTCCCCTAGATGGCAGGATATCCACTACATGTTAATTATGTTAAAATATTGGCAAATTGAATATATGTATACATATTTCCAAACTTATCGTTGCTGGGCAAGAAAAATCTTATCTACACAAACGATATATCAGATAAAGGAAACACAATGTAAGCAAACATCAGTCAAGGAGTATGAGAATGTTATGTTGTGGTCCACATTTTGCATCCCTCTCTCTGGGTGTATATGGCTTTCTTCAGTGAACAATTGGAGGTGGTTTGAAACATTTCATTGTTGAAGAGAGCCATGTCCATCAGAATTGATCGTCATATAGTACTGTTGTTGACGTGTATAATGATCTCCTGGTTCTGCTCATTTCACTCAGCATCAGTTCATGTAAGTCTCTCCAGGCCTCTCTGAAATCATCTTGCTGGTCATTTCTTACAGAACAATAATATTCCATAATGTTCATATACCATAATTTATTCAGCCATTCTCCAATTGAAGGGCATCTATTCAATTTCCAGTTTCTAGCCACTACAAAAAGGGCTGCCACAAACATTCTTGCACATGTGGGGCCTTTTCCTTCCTTTATGATTTCTTTGGGATATAGGCCCAATAGAAATGCTGCTGGGTCAAAGGGTATGCACAGTTTGATAACTTTTTGAGCATAGCTCCAAATTGTTCTCCAGAATGGCTGTATCCGTTCACAGCTCCACCAACAATGCATCAGTGTCCCAGCCCTCCCACAACCCCTCCAACATTCATCATTAACTTTTCCTGTCATTTTAGCCAATCTGACAGGTGTGAAGTGGTATCTCAGGGTTGTCTTGATTTGCATTTCTCTGATCAATAGTGATTTGGAGCACCTTTTCATATGACTATAAATAGTTTTAATTTCATCCTCTGAAAATTGTCTGTTCATATCCTTTGACCATTTATTGATTGGAGAATGGCTTGAATTTTTATAAATATGAGACAATTCTCTATATATTTTAGAGATGAGACCTTTATCAGAACCCTTAAATGTAAAGATGATTTCCCAATTTATTGCTTCCCTCCTAATCTTGTCTGCATTGATTTCATACACAATTATTTTAAGCATATTTCCATATTAGTCATGTTATAAAAGAAAAATCAAAGCAAAAGGGAAAAACCACAAGAAAGGAAAAAGCAAACAAAAACCAAAAAGGTAATAATACCTTTGATCCTCATTCAGTCTCCATGGTTCTCTGTCTGGATGTGGCTGGCATTTTCCATACCAAGTCTATTGGAATTGTCTTAGATGACTGTATTGCTGAGAAGAGCCAAGTTCGTCATAGTTGATCATCACATAGTTTTATTGTTATTGTGTGAAATGTTCTCCTGATTATGCTCACTTCACTCATTAGCTAAAGTTCTTTTTACTGATTTTCAGTAATAAGTGCAGCCAAAATACTTCAGAGTTTGTAAATCCTGAAGGCTCAGATGATGAAGTTTTTGAACTTTTGCTTCTGCATATTTTATTCTAAGGTTATAATGGAAATCCAGAGCAAGCTGAGAGGTCACATCTAGTGACTCATTAAACAATTAAAGTATTGAGCAAAGCCTCTAAAAAATAGCAAGGAAAAGCAGTATGTACAACATATACAAAAGACACCAAAATGACTCTTTGAACCTTTCCTTTAGTAACGAGTGCTTCTTTTTATTAGAAAAAAGTAGAGTTTACAAAGAGCATGTTATTTTCACTCTAATATCCCTTTATAGTTAGGCAAAATATTTCCAAATCCTATACTAATCACTACCAGTAAAAAAGCACAAATCATCATTCAGGTTACTTACTAAAATTTTTCTTTCTGTTACAGTTAGAAATGTTAAGGAAGAGTAAAGAAGAAGCTTATATAATGGCAGATGCATTCAGGATTGCATTTGAGGAACAATTAATGAGAAGAAATGAGCAGACCCTGAGATTGACACAAATTAATAAAATATGTAAAAAACCAACCAAATGGCTAAACTGGAAACACCTTAAGGATGATGGTAACTATAACTTTGGGTAATTTTAGGGATGTGTAATTCTAATAGAATACTAAGTATGTTGATTTCAGTTGTGCTCACTTATAATAAGGTTATAGAATATAATGTCTCACTCATAGTTGTCTGGTTGACAAAACCATCCATGTTTAAAAAAAAATCAACAATAGGGCTATTGAAGGGCACAGCTGCAAATGAGACTTTGAGAATTATGAGGTCATTTCACAAATTTCCAACAGATTCTCTTCTGGTTATTTCATGTTCATAGGAATGAATACATTTAAAAGAAAATATAAAGTATATAAAAGTATTAAAGGGAAGCCATCAGGAAGAAATAATAATTTGAATAGTGGCAATGAAAACCAAGTTGAAATGATGTTTTCAACAGTATGTTTTGCCAAATTCCTTTACGATGTTTCCTTTCTTTAGATCTCCCAATAAAAACTGCTAATGTTAGGGCTTCATTCTCTGGTACAATACTGTATTGTATTTGACTCTGAAGGAGCCATTAGCTGTAGAGTGACAGCTTTCAGTTAACCTCTCATCCACATTTTCCTCATCTATGAAATTTAGATGATCTCTAAGATATCTTACAACCCTAAATTTATAATGCTTTGTTACTGACTTTTAAAATTCAGATTTCCTTCCTAAAATATCATGGTGATAATGTGAGGTTCATTCTTATATTTTTTATTTAGTGTTTAATGTTCATTAAATGTAATTTTAATTTGTTCAGTATTTTTATTTAAATGTAATTTTTATGAAGCATAATTTTAGTGATAACCTATATTTTTTAAAAGATCCCTGAAGTTTAATTGGCATTTAAGAAGTAAGATTAAAACTAGAATTCCAGCATTCTAGAATCCCAGGAATGCAAGAGATCTCAGAGATCCCATAGATTAAATGGTCAATTACTTGTTGGCTGTATTGAAGAGTTCTTGTCATATGTGGGTTGATTCAGATAGTTCTCAGGGTCCTGTACAAATTTAAGACTCTTATTGTATGATTCATTGCGTAGACTCATTTCATAGCAGTAATCCCTTCGTTAGTAATTTTGGCTGTTCTTGTTACTGAAAATCCACAAAAGAATTTTAGCGAAATGCTCATTGGTCAAAAGTCAGTAGATAGGATTTGAGTAATAAATATATTTGCATCCATTTGCTATTGTTTTAGTAGTTAAGTTGTTTTTAGTAAGAAAAAAATAGTGAAAGAATTAGCAAGAGGAAAGATATCCTCGTATAGCAAATCCAAAGTACAGCTTAAGTACATCAATACAGTTTGATTTGTCCTCTCCACTCCAGTTTTGTTTTGTTTTGTTTTTTGCTGAGGCAATTAGGGTTAAATGACTTGCCCAGGGTCACAAAGCCAGGAAGTTTTAAGTGTCTGAGGTCAGATTTGAACTCAGGTCCTCCTGACTTCAGGGCTGGTGACAAAAAGCCTTTTTCACAGCCCTATGGAGTAGGTAGTACAAGTCTCTTTTCCTTAGTGAGAAAAAATAAGTAAACTTTAAATTCTTGATAAAGCTAAAAGTCACAAAATTTGGAAATAATCATATAGTGTTTCCCATAACTACAGCTTTTGGTTGATTTAGAAATGTATAAATTATGAAACATAAAGATCAAAAAATGAGTTATCACCTATTAGTTGTCAATAGTTTAATTTGTTTTAGGCAATAATGGAATTTTTTTAAATTAAAACTTTTTATTTGCAAAACATATGTATGGATAATTGTTCAACATTAACCTTTACAAAGCTTTTGTTACAAATATTTTCCCCCCTACTCCCCACCCCTCCCCTAGATGGCAGGATATCCACTACATGTTAAGGCAATAATGGAAATTAATAAAAATAAAAATTTAATGCCTCTTAGTTCATTTAGATAATTTTACAGAAATACTTTAAGCCATTTATATCTAAAAAATTTTTTTTGCCAATCCATAAAGTTTTTCTAATCTCTACTGAATATCAGAGACATCAGCTTCATTTAAAAGAAATGTTATTTTAACAGTTTAATAAAATTCAGTATGACTCTTTTAAATTATACTCTTTATAATAGAAAGGTAACATGATATGTTGGAAAAGGGACCCTGGTTTTGGAGCTAGGAAAGCCCAGGACAGTGAAAAGAAGACTTCAAGATAGCAAAATGAGGAAGGAATGGCTAGTACAGCAGAGATGACCTGGTATAAACTGCAGGTTCAAGGGAGTAGAGGTCAAGGTGTAGATGAAGAGAGCAGGGTTTGGTATAGGGAGGCAGAGGGAGAACTGGAAAGCTAATCATTCGTGATCAGATAAAGGAATTTTAGCATTCCTGAACTTTGGAGGTGGTGCAGTTGTGGTTGGTGACAAGGACACATGAATTACCATTTTTGTGTGTGGTTGAGGTGGGGTGGAAGTCATGAGAAAGTCATGAGGAACTAGGAGGTTGGAGTGTTTGGGGAGAATGCACGCATGCGTGTGTGTGTGTGTGTGTGTGTGTGTGTGTGTGTGTATGAGAGAGACAGACAGAGACATAAACAGAGAGAAACAGAGAGAGAGAGTCAGAGAGACAGTAAAAGACAGAAACAGAGAAGCAGAGAGAGAAAGAAAGAGAGGGAGAGAGGGAGAGAGAGAGGAGAGACAGATGGAGGGGGGAGAGAGAGAGAGGGAGAGAGACAGAAAGAGAGGGAAAGAGAAAGAGAGAGAGAGAGGGAAACAGAGACAGAGACAGATAAACAGAGAGAAACAGAGAGAGTCAGAGAGACAGAGAAAGACAGAAACAGAGACAGAGACAGATAAACAGAGAGAAACAGAGAGAGAGAGAGAAAGAAAGAGAGAGAGAGAGAGAGAGAGAGAGAGAGAGAGAGAGAGAGAGAGAGAGGAGAGAAGGAGGGACAAGATCTGGAGAGGAAAGAAAGACTATGAGAATCAGATACTAAATTCATGGAGGAAGGAAGGGGAGTGTCACAAAGGTCTGTAAAAAAAGAGAAACCATGATATTGGCTGATTGGTAGATTTGGATTATAGGGACTTCAGAGGTCACTGAGTGATGGTGGTTGGAAGAAAATCTGGAAGTGGTGATGTGGGAGCAGATAAGGTAGACAAGGTGTTCAAGTCTTAGTTGAAGTATAAAGAAGTGCTTACAAAGGGCTAAATATCTGTGAATTATGAGAAAGTTCTCTATTTGGAAAGCCAGTTATGGAAAAAAGGATAAGAGGAAGGGAATTTTTCTCTCCTTCCTCCCCAACTAGTTATAGTATATTGCAATATAGCTACTTGACCAATTGAAGACCCTGCACCCAGCCAGGAACAGGTCCAGAATTTAGGCAAGAGATGTGATCTGTGTGGAGAAAGCCATTCCTGACTAGTAGGAACTGAATAGTAGTGAGTAAGTAATCCAGGAATCCTAGCTGAGCAACCTGTCTAGTAGAGATACTCCACCAAGGGGGAGTAGACTGAGGTTATGAGAAGGAAAAGATTTTAGGACTGCATTTCCAGAGGTATGAAATGCTTGGTCCCTGGTGTACATGTGCTCCCTTCATATGTATTTCTCTAATAATCAAGTTTTATGCATTTGCCTAGTTCTTTCCACTGATTCTGTACTTAGTCATGGAAGAGTGTGAACGAACAGGCTTTGGTAGTGGGGATGGGAGTAATATTCTGTGACTGTTGTTCTTACAATGTTCTTTCAGTAAATGCTTTGGGCTAATTGTCTCAATTAGTTAACTTTTGAAGGCAATCAATCATACCAGTGGAGGCTTGTGAGCTATAGTGTTAATAGTATAGACCCACAGCATACCTTGAATCCAGGGTAACCATCCTTTAGGGTTCCAACTTTCAAATACATGTGTTTGGCCTAGAAGGGGTACACTATAAAAACTTAACATCAATACAACCAACTGAGCTTGTTAGTAACTTTAATTTCAGTGCAGTAAGTATTATAATAGTTTTTCAATTACTTCTTCCATGTGCTCACTGAGATTTTTCAATCATTCTTCTTTTCTAACTTTTATATAATTATGGTTAATATGTGATTTTCCCCCCTACTCCCCACCCCTCCCCTAGATGGCAGGATATCCACTACATGATAATTATGTTAGAATACTTAAGAAATTGAATATATGTATAGTTATTGCCACACATCATTTTTTTGTTCAGGAGAAATCGTATCTAAGAGAAAGAATAATCTGATAAAGGAAATACAATGCAAGCAAACATCAATAGAGAACATGAAAATGTTATGTTGTGGTCCACATTTCACATCCCTCTCTCTGGGTGTATATGGCTTTCTTCACTAAACAATTGGAATTGGTTTGAAGCATTTCATTGTTGAAGAGAGTCATGTCCCTTAGAACTGATCCTCATATAGTATTGTTGTTGCCGTGTATAATGATCTCCTGGTTCTGCTCATTTTACTCTCATTTTAAGTTTTAATACAAAATAAGAAAAGATAAACATTTTCATGTACACAGCAGAAAGTAAATAGGATTCAATGTTAAACAAATTATCATTTTAAATTATTTATATTACACATAGTTTTCAAAGCTACTGTGCTTTGTTCTAAGTTTTCTTTTGTTCTCTGCTGTGCACTTTTTATTTTGATTTTTTTCCTCCTTCCCTCCCTCACCTTCGAGAAGCTACAACTACATACAATATTATATTTATATGTTTGTAATATAACATATATACATATACACACATATGTAAGACCATACTATACATATTTCTATTTATCAGTTCTTTCTTTGGAGATGGATAGCATCTTCTTTCATGGGTTCAAGTCTTTCTGTATTTTTCAATCAGTTCATCATTTTTTATATCACAGTGGTATTCTATCACAATCCTCTGCCATAACTTGTTTAACCATTCCCCAAACCAAAGGTGTCTATCATTTAGGTGTAAGATGATATCTCAAAGTTGTTTTAACTTGCCTTTCTCTAACAAATAGTGATCTAGAGCATTCTTTACATGACTACATATAGTTTTGATTTCTTTGTAGAAAAATTGCCTATTAATATCCTTTGACCATTTGTCAATTGGGCAATAGTTGTATTATAAATTTGACAAAGTTCTTTATATATTTGAGAACTGAGACCTTTATCTGAGATACTGTCTATGAAAGTTTTTTTCCCCCAGCTTTCTGCTTTCTTCTCTAATTTTGGCTACATTGATTTTATTTGTGCAAGAACTTTTTGATTTAATATAATTGAAATTATTCTTTTTATACTCTCTATGTTGTTTCTTCATATATTATTCTCTTTGTAAACAACATATTGTAGGAGTCTGGCTTTTAATCCAGTCTGCTATCCACTTTTCTATTTTATGGGAAAGTTCATCCTATTCACATTCACAGTTAAAATTACTAATTCTTTATTTCCCACCATCTTATTTTCCCCAAGTTATACTTTTCTCTTTCCTTTCCCCCTTTCCCTTCTCATCAGTGATTTGCTTCTGACTACCACTTCCTCAATTTGCCCTCCCCTTTTACAACCCTCCCCCCTTCTTATCTCTTTCCCCTTCTACTTCTGTTTTCCATTCTATTACCTTCCCCTTTCCTTTCCCCTTTCCCCTTTCTCTTTCTACTTCCCTATAGGATGAGACAAGTTTCTATATTAAACTAAATATATCTGATATTCTCTCTTTGAGCCAAATCTGATGAGATTAAAATTCACACAATGTTCATCCCTCTTCCTTTTTCCCCTCAACTGTAATAGGTCTTTTTTGTCTCTTCATGTGATATATTTTACCCATTTTACCTTCCCTTTCCTCTTCTTCTAGTACAATCTCTTTTCCACCTCTAGTTTCCTCTTTATATCATCATGGTAAAGTCAAATTATACCTAAATCCTCTAAAGTATATCCCTAACAAAGATACAGTTCTCAAGAGTTCAACATATCTTCTCATATAAGTTATAAACATTTTAGCCTTTAAAAAACAGTTTTTTCCTTCCCTTTTTACCTTTTTTATGCTTCTCATGAGTTCTATATTTGAAGATCAAATTTTCTGTACAGCTCTGGTCTTTTTTATCAAAAATAAATGAAAATTTCCTATTTCATTAAATGTCCATCTTTTTCCGTGAAAGGTAATGCTTAATTTTGCTGTATGGTTGATTCTTGGCTGCAGTCCAAGTTCCTTTGCCTTCCAAAATATCATATTCCAGGCCCTTCGATCCTTTGACATGAAAGTTGCTAGATCTTGGGTAATCCTGATTTTACATCTTGATATTTGAATTATTTCTTTCTGGCTACTTGCAGTATTTTCTCCTTGATCTGATAATTCTGTAATTTATTTTTTTAATTAAAGCTTTTTATTTTCAGAACTTATGAGTGATTTTTCTACATTGACCTTTGCAAAAAAAAATTTTTTTTGTTCCAAATTTTTCCCCTCCTTCCCTTCACCCCCACTCCTAGATGACAGGTAGTCTAATACATGTTAAATATGTTAAATTGTATGAAAAATCCAATATAAGTATACATATCTAAACAGTTATCTTACTGCACAAGAAAAATCAGATCTAGAAAGAGAGAAAAAAAACAAAAAACAAAAAATAACTTAAGAAGGAAAACAAAATGTAAGCAAATATTCGCAGAAAGTATTAAAATGTTGTGGTCCACACTAAGTTCCCACAGGCCTCTCTCTGGATGTATATGACTATCTTCATCGCTGAACAATAGGAACTGGTTTGAATCACCTAATTGCTGAAGAGAACCATATCCATCAGAATAGATCTTTGTATAGTCTTATTGCCGGGTATAATGATCTCCTGGTTTTGCTCATTTCACTTAGCATCAGTTCATATAGGTCTCTCCAGGCCTCTCTGAAATCATCTTGTTGGTTGTTTCTTAATAATTCTGTAATTTAGCTACAATATTTCTTAGAGTTTTTATTTTGATGTCTCTTAGGTGATTGGTAGATTCTTTTGATGGCTATTTTACCCTCTGGTTTTAGGAAATCAGGGCAATTTTCTTGATTTCTTGAAAGATTGTTCAGACTCTTTTTTTGGTTTTCAGGTAGTCCAGTAATTCTTAGATTGTCTTTCCTGCATCTATTTTCCAGAACAGTTGTTTTTCTGATGAGGCATTTTACATTTTCTTCTATTTTTTCATTTTTTGGGTTTTGTTTGATTGACTCTTGTCAAACTTCCATTTGTTCAATTCTAATTTTTAGTGTATTGTTTTCTTCAGTTAGCTTTTTTATCTTCTTCTGCATTTGGCTAATTGAACTTTTTTTTAATTAAACCTTTTTATTTTATGTCCAAAGAAGAACTGGAACTCTTAATTGAAAACCAGATAGATAACTTTGACTATATTAAGTTAAAAAGTTTTTGTACAAACAAAATCAATGCAGACAAGATTAGGAGGGAAGTAATAAATTGGGAAATCATCTTTACATTCAAGGGTTCTGATAAAGGTCTCATCTCTAAAATATATAGAGAATTGTC
>JAJPUD010000505.1:167415-224213 GCA_023553655.1 Myrmecobius fasciatus
ATTGTTCTGTAAGAAATGACCAGCAAGATGATTTCAGAGAGGCCTGGGGAGACTTACATGAACTGATGCTGAGTGAAATGAGCAGAACCAGGAGATCATTATACACCGCAACAACAGTACTATATGACAATTAATTCTGATGGACATGGCTCTCTTCAACAATGCTATGTCTCAAACCACCTGCAATTGTTCACTGAAGAAAGCCATATACACCCAGAGAGAGGGATGCGAAATGTGGACCACAACATAACATTCTCATACTCCTTGATTGATGTTTGCTTACATTGTGTTTCCTTTATCTGATATATCGTTTGTGTAGATAAGATTTTTCTTGCACAACAATGATAAGTTTGGAAATATGTATACATATATTCGATGTGCCAATATTTTAACATAATTAACATGTAGTGGATATCCTGCCATCTAGGGAAGGGGTGGGGAAGTTGGGGGGAAAAATTTGTAACGGAAAGCTATGTAAGGGTTATTGTTGAAGAATTACCCACACATATGTTATGCAAATAAAATAAAATTTAAAAAAAAATTAAACCTTTTTATTTATAGAACATATGAGTGATTTTTCGACATTGACCTTTGCAAAAAAAATTTTTTTGTTCCAAATTTTTCCCCTCCTTCCCTCCACCCTCACCCCTAGATGACAGGTAATCTAATACATGTTAAATATATTAAATTATATGACAAATCCAATATATATATATATACATGTCTATACAGTCATCTTACTGCACAAGAAAAATCAGATCTAGAAAAAAAAAACAAAGAAGGAAAACAAAATGCAAGCAAATATTCACAGAAAGCGTTAAAATGCTTTCTTGTAGTCCACACTCAGTTCCCACAGGCCTCTCTCTGGCTGTATATGACTTTCTTCATTGCTGAACAATAGGAACTGATTTGAATCACCTCATTGTTGAAGAGAACCATGTCCATCAAAATTGATCATCATATAGTCTTCTTGTTGCCATGTATAATGATTTCCTGGTTCTGCTCATTTCACTCAGCATCAGTTCATGCAAGTCTCTCCAGGCCTCTCTGAAATCATCCTGCTGGTCATTTCTTACAGAACAATAATATTCCATAACATTCATATACCATAATTTATTCAGCCATTCTCCAATTAATGGGCATCCATTCAGTTTCCAGTTCCTTGCCACTACAAAAAGGGCTGCCACAAACATTCTTGCACATGTGGGGCCCTTTCCCTCCTCTAAGATCTCTTTGGGATACAAGCCCAGTATAAACACTGCTAGGTAAAATGGTATGCACAGTTTGATAACTTTTTGAGCATAGTTCCAGATTGCTCTCCAGAATGGTTGGATCCATTCACAGTTCCACCAACAATGTATCAGTGTCCCACTAATTGAACTTTTTAACTGAGTTGTTTTGTTCATTGGATTTTTTTTTCTTTTTTGCCATTTCACAAATTCTATTTTTCAAGGAATGATTTTTTTTCAGACAATTTCTGTTTTCTTTTCCTTTCCCCATTTTTCTTCTAATTCTCTTTTAAACTCTTTTTGAATTCTTCCCAGAGTACTTATGAGATGGTGACCAACTTATATCACCTTTTGAGGCTCCTTCTGGAGACAGAGTTTGAGGTCTGTTCTTCCCTGTCTCCATAAAAACCATCTACAATTGGAATTCTTTTTGCCTTTGTACTCATTTTTAAAGGTATGCTCTTAGGGCAAAGGGGAGATTGTCCCAAGCTACCTCTGCAGGTGACAGTGGCTTCACACTGCCTTGGGCTGGTGCTTTTGGCTTCCTTCTTATGCTGGGTGGATGTGGCCGAATCCCATTGTTATGCTGGACTTCAGGGAGTCACTATTTGCCTTCTGTAGTTGTGTTGGAGGTCTCACAGATAGTCTTCTGATCCACTGGTTTTGAACCAAGACAGAATAGGAAGTGCTGCTAAATTTTGGCTACAAGCGCCCCACTAGATTCCCCTAGTGCACAGAAGCCTCTCAACTCTGGGTCTCCCTGCACTATGTTGATCTGCACTGCACAGTGCTGGGCTGCAAACCCTCCCTTCCCCAAATGAGACAGATATTTCCTGAAGTTCTTCCAAAATATCTTCTGCTGGAAATTTGTTACACTACAAATGTTTGTGTGCTCTGTCACTCCAAAACCTTTTCAGAGGCTTGATCTGGTATTGATCTGAGGGAAGCCAAGAAGAGGTCAGACCTGTTTACTCTCCCCCCATCTTGGCTCTACCTCCCCATATTTTATTCTCTATTTTGTTTGTATTCTTTGAGATTGTTCAATTTAAAATAACATTTTATTTTAAAAGAAAGCACTTTTTAAAATAACAAAATGTAAACTATTAAATTACCAAATTGCTTCATTTTTACTAAATGAGGTATGAAGGCTATGTCCCCTAATACAGATGTTTCATAACCTCTTCTTAGTAGAAAATTTATATTGAATGACTTTTTTTCAATGAGAAAAGATTTTTCTGTGCTAGACAGATATTCTGATATTTAAGAAATAATCTACATAGTGGAGAGAATGTTTGCTCAGGAATTAGGAGATCCTGCCACTTAATAACCTTGTGTGTGTCCTTGATTATAAGCCCTCTGAACCTCAGTTCCTTCATCTACTGTTTATTTTTTAAGGCGTGATATCTGTACTCTCAGGTTCACCTCATAGGGTCACTGCAGTTATGGCTTGAAAGTCTTTGTAAGATGAAAAACATTGCTCAATTGTAGATACTTTGAAAATTCTTAAGTGGTCTATGTATTCATATATATATGAGCTAGTATTATTTCATGGTGCTATGTTTCACTTGGATTTAACATGTTTAATTTCAGGATTTGTGTTACAAAAGAAGAATTTTGGGCAGAAGCTATTAAATATACTTGAAGCCAATTCTAAGAAAATGGAAGAGCTGGACAATCCTCAGGAAATATTTATGATCCTAGTAGAGTTGGTGAGTATCTTTAGTTTCTTTTTTTGAGAAGTTAAGGACTTATTCAGCCTTGCTTCTTGTAACTTACCCATGCACATCTTCTGTTCCAGACAACCAACCTTATCTGCTTGTTGTCTTACTCCTTAATGCAATTTGCTCATCACTATCTTTATATCCATAATACCATTTAACCCGTGGAATACCACTCTCCCACCTCTGATTGTCCATTAGTTCATGTCCTTCCCTAAAAACCTGGAGTGCTCTACTCATAATTTGGCCTGTTTATATTGATCCTTCTCTTCAAAACCAGGCTCAGAATGTGCTTCCTCATCCATCTTCCTTGATTTATGCCACTCAGTTTTGATCACTCCCTTTACTCAGTGCTCTATCAAAACACATATATTCTGATCATATTAAAAAGTATAAATAAATGCATATGGCATTTTGGTCTATAAATCACAGTATGGATGGATGTATGCATATATGTTCTATCCTTCCAGTTTCACTGCATGAAACTCTGGAGTACTTTGCTGTCCACTTATTTTTTAACTGCAATTAAAGTTTGTATAATGTGGTTACTTACTAAAAGTTTGACATTGGAGAATTAATACTGAGTAGTATGTTACAACAACCTCTTATTATGATGTACCATTTTTGGAATATATTTATATACCATCCACCAAAGCAGTCCTGTCAAACTTAAATAGAAAGAGGGTCACAAACCCATATGTAATGATTTATGTAGGCTGCATTTGACTTAATTTTAAAATGTAATGTTATCTAGGTTTTATTGTGTTTTATTTATTTTATTAAATTTTCCCAATTACATTTTAATCTGGTTTGGACCACCTTTGGGAATGTTATAGGTCACATATGACTGGAATCCTAGGTATGTTAGACACTTATGCACCAAAAGACTATTCTAAAATTTTATTAAAGGTAAAGAGATGATCCAGTAGACCATTCCATGACCATCCCAGCAAATTCTAATTGTCTTTACCATATCTTTGAATAATTTGAATACAAGCAAAGCAATGAATTATTCATTTATCCTTTAATGTTAAGGCTGTCTATGTGTAGAGAACCCCATATTAATTAAATAGTGAGCTCCTTGAGAATGTGAACTGGTTTACTTTACTACAGTGCCTGCCACATTGTAGACAATTAAAAGCTGGTTGATTGACTGCCTGACACATCCTTGGAAGGTTGGCCATCAGTTTTTAATTTTTCATTCATGGTAGTTGTTAAGGAATCAATGGGAAAGAAGTGATGAAATCACAGATGTTCCAAAATATCAGAATTGGTCTTGATATTCCTTGTCTTAGCTATGCTTTTTTTTTTTTTAAATTTTCATACTTGCAGTTAAATGATAAAGAAGAAGCTTTAGCTCATCAGAGAAAAGTTAGTTACATGCTAGCTCGGGAACTAGAAGAAAAACATGCTGAAAAGAAGAATAAAGACCATGAACATGTGAAAGAGGATTCTTCATCTGAAAACTACTCACCCCCAAATCCAGATCCCTCTAGTTTGTTTGACTGTGAATGTTCAAATGTCCACATTATTAACTGTAGGAATTGTGTTTGTTCGGTCCCTAATCAAAAAATAGATACGACTTCCACAGGAACACTTCAAAAATCACATTCCTTGCCATGAAGGATCAGGTTTTTTGAAGAAACAGATGAAATTAGGACTGAAAGTGGTTTGTAACACAGTTTTTAAAAATAAGATTTTGTGCTTCTTACTGTGTCATGAGAAGTTTTGTGTCTATCTTGCACTTTTTGAGCCTTCCTTATTTTAAAACAATAATTTGATCAAACTTCGTGGGAATGTTGCATTTTTCTATGATTTAATATTATGACAAAAATACTTGTTTTAAAATATTTTAACATAGTTTTTCATTTAGTGTTTATTTGTTAAAATACTAAAACCAAGCACATAAAATGATTTAGGAAGACAATAGAAACATAATTATTCAATTAGATTACATAACAGTACCCTGGGTTGGCTAAAGAAGTCATGGAATCATTTTTAAAATGTTGCTCTAAGAAACCATGACATCCAGTTCATCCTTCCAATGGAACATATTAACTATTAACTGCTGAAACAGTTTGTTAATCATGGCTTTTTCAATGAATTATTTTGTGTGAAAAGTTAAGAACTAAACATTCCAGTTTTTTAGTTTCAGTCCAGAGTTTCAGATGCTAAAATGTTGCCTTTGTTGGTTTCTTTGGACAGAGTGTGCAAAGAATCTATTGCTTTTTACTTCATAGGATGGCAGGTTTAGCTCTGGAAAAGTCCTCAGAAATCATGTAATCTCTCTTTCTCCTTTACATAAGGAAACAAACACAGAGAATAGTGCACACAGTAAGAAACAGAACTCTGTTCTGTACTCAGGTTTTTGGATACCACTCTTTTTTCACTATATCACTGCTTCTTGATGATCGCATTTAGATATTTTATATACCTCAATGGCTCAAACTAAATAGGTTCTTCTAAGAACTATGGAGACTGAATCCAGAATGAAGCATATTATTTTAACTTTTTTTTGTTTTGTTTTGTTTTTTCTTATGGTTTTTCCCTTTTGTTCTGATTTTTCTTTTCCAGTATGATTCATATGGAAATATGTTAAAAATTATACATTCATTTTAAACATATTTCCATATAAATCATACTGAATTGTATGAATGTATAATTCATATTATATGTATAATATGTACAACACATATTATACATACACTCTAATGAATGTATAATCTAATAAAAAAAGCTACAACTTAGGGATTGTATTATATTATCATTATAAGAAAGAGAAGTCAGTCAGAAGTCAGTTTATATTCCAAGGAAGCAATGGGTAAGAAAAAGTCCAGATAAAATTATCCAAAATATTTTTTTTGGATAGCTAAGAATTGAAAACAAAGTGGAGGCCCATCAACTAGGAAATAATTAAACAAACTGTGGTATAAGAATGTAATTAAATATTACTATGCTGTAAGAAATGATGTGTGTGATGAATACAGAGAAGTATGGAAAGATCTATACTTATATAATAAGACTTATTTGTGAAAGATGATGGAGTAATAACTGAACTAACATTAATGGATTTTTCTCTTATGGCAAAGTTTTTCACACCTCTGAAACTTTTCACTGCTACATTTGAGTTTCACCAGGTTATAATTAAACCAATAAATTACCATGTTAGAGAAGACTAATTTTAGATACAGATAGATTTCAGGAGATAATAGAAGACAGAAAGCCTGGCACACTAGTATGGTCATGATGAGTTGAACATAATTGAAATATCACACCTTAAATTATATTATAAGGTGCGAGCATTGTTGAAATGTAAAATGAATAGTTTATATTACTTTAAATTAAAATTTTATTAGAAAAAATAAAAACTTTGTAGTCAAGAATAAAAAGAATGAAGAAAATTGGGAAAAAACTTGCATAGACAATCTCTCATATAGAATGTGATTGGGATGGAATATGGCTATGGTGTAGGAAATGATGACCTGGTTGATTTAGAAAAACAAAAAATTGGACTTATGAAGATAGATGCTATACACCATCAGAGAAATAGATAAGTGCAAATAAGTATAGTATAGTCTTATATATATTTATGAGTGTCTGTATATATATGTATGTTTATGGGTATCTATATGTGTGTATATATATATATATATGTACACATATATATATATGTATGTACACATATATTCATGCTTAATTGTAGTCTTCTTTAGAGTGGAGGGGAGGGAAATGAAAAATAAATAATAAGTGCACAACAAAGAACAAAAGAAAACTTACAAGGAAGCAAAGCTGGGCAGCTTTTTAAAAATAAGGTATTGTATTTATTATGTAGGCTTTCTTTTTTTATTTGCATAACATATGTATGGGTAATTCTTTTTTTTATTTTTATTTTTATTTTTATTTGCATAACATATGTATGGGTAGTTCCTCAGCATTGATCTTTACAAAGCTTTCTGTTACAAATTTTACCCCCAGTCCTCACCCCCTCCCCTAGATGGCAGGATGTCCACTACATGTTAATTATGTTAAAATACTTGACAAATCGAATATATGTATACATATTTCCACACTTATAATTGTTGTGCAAGAAAGATCATATCTACAAGAAAGAAAAATCAGATAAAGGAAACACAATGCAAGCAAACATCAATCGAGAGCATGAAAATGTTATGTTGTGGTCCACATTTCACATCCCTCTCTCTGGGTGTATATGGCTTTCTTCAGTGAACAATTGGAAGTAGTTTGAAACATTTCATTGTTAAACAGAGCCATGTCCATCAGAATTGATCATCATATAGTATTGTTGTTGCCGTGTATAATGATCTCCTGGTTCTGCTCATTTCACTCAGCATCAGTTCATGTAAGTCTCTCCAGGCTCCTCTGAAATCGTCTTGCTGGTCGTTTCTTACAGAACAATAATATTCCATAATATTCATATACCATAATTTATTCAGCCATTCTCCAATTGATGAGCATCCATTCAGTTTCCAGTTTCTAGTCACTACAAAAAGGGCTGCCACATTCTTGCACATGTGGGGCCCTTTCCTTCCTTTATGATTTCTTTGGGATATAAGCCCAATAGAAATGCTGCTGGGTCTGTAGGCTTTCTTGAAATTGAAATTTATTATTTTTTATTTAATTTTCTTTTGTGTTCTGCTATATATGTGACAACTGTTTTTTCTTCTTTTCTTATTTTGTATTAAAGTTTAAAATAAATAAAAAAAATTTACCCCTCTCCAAAAACACCAAAAACAAAAAAATGAAGGAGTAAGACTAGCTGAAGGGGAGGGAGAATAAAGGAGACTTAACCAAGAAGAGGTGATTGGGGTGAGGAGAAGGAAGCCAGTAAACCATCTTAAAAGAAAGATTAAAGAAACTAAAGGAACATAATACTGTGTCTGCAGCAAAAGAAGGAACTTAGAACTGAAAAGCTTCTGCTTAGACAACAATAATATATCTAGGATTAGAAGGGAACTGGTTAAATAGAGAAAATTTTTGTATCAGCATTCTCTGATAAGAGTTTAGTATTCAAACTATATAATTAAATACATATAAAACCAACTAATAACCATTCCCCAAAACAAAAATGGTCAAAAGGTATGAACAATAGTTCTCAAAAGAATTGCATAACATTTACAATGTTGTGGGAAAAAAGCTCCAAATCATTAATAATAAGAGAAATGACAATAAAACAACCCTGTATTTCAGTTCATGCCCTGAAAATTGACAAAAATGACCCCAAAAAGCTAACATTTAATGTTGAAGAGGTTGTAGCAAGATAGGTATACTACTACATTGTTGGTGGAGCTATGAAATGGTACAATTATTTGGAATTTGGAATTATGCAAATAAAATGACTAAAATGTCCATTCCCTTTGAACCAGAAACTGCATTACAGCATTTTTTTTTTGTGATAGCTAGTGTTGAAAACAAAGTAGATGCCCATCAATTGGGCATCCCCAATTGGGGAATGACTAAACAAATTGTGGTACAAGAATGTGTTTTATTATTTTTGTAATGCAATTGGGATTAAGTGACTTGCTCAGTGTCACACAGTTAGTGCGTGTTAAGTCTCTGACATTGGATTTGACTCAAGTCTTCTTGAGTCCAAGCTGGTGCTCTATCCACTTCAACAGCTAGCTGCCCCATGAACATTACTGTGCTATATGAAATGATGTACATGATGAATATAGAGAAGTATGGAAAGATCTATATGAACTGATGCAGAGTAAGGTAAGCAAAGAAAACAATATACACAGTAACTACAAAAATGTAAATGGAAAGAAGACAAACCAAAAAAAAAAACCCCAAAACAAAAGAAAATTATATGAAATTCAAGAAGGATTCAAATGAATACAACTGAAAAGATAGTCCCAATCTACCTCTTCATGAAGGTAGAAAGTCCACAGTGTTACACATTGTATATCCACCCATATCAGGAGTCATTTGTTAGCTTTCCATAAGGATTTAAGAGTTCCTGAAAGTATAGCCGGTTCTTTGAGGTTTAGCCCAACTTTTGCTATAGAACCAGGAGGATCCTTCATAAAAAGAGGTCCAATTATTGTCTCTTGAGAAGAAAGGGAAAGAGGTTATTGAATTCTGACCTCAAAATCCAACAATGGCAGCCTTATGATTACCTAATCAATTAGCCCAGACTAAGAGAAAGGACTAAGGACTAGGGGCAGTTAGATAGTGCCGTGGATAGAGTGCCCAGCTTGGAGTCAGGAAGACTCAAATCTGATCTCAGACACTTCTTAGCTATGTGATCCTAGGCAAGTCACTTGACTCTGCCTCAGCCTCCATATCTATAAAAGGAGCTGGAGAAGGAAATCACACCAGTATTTTGTCAAAAAAAAAAAAAATCCAAATGGGGTCATGAAGAGTCAGGCTGAGCAACAAGGGAAAGAAATCTCCAAGAAAACAAATAAGAAACTACTCAGTTGAATCAGAGATCGTAGATAGGATTACCACATTAAAGGAGCCAGACAGGAAATGGTAAAATGAGATTTTTGCAGTAGTCCAAAGACTTTAGAGAAAGTTAACTACACAGGGGAATAATGGAGACCCACAGAATGATGATGGTTGTTTCATAACTTAAGGGCTGCAACTTGAGTTTTTTCTTTGCCATATTGACATTGTTGTGGTCCTAGACCCCCTCGAATATTTTGTCTTTTTGGTCACAATCTTATTCTATATAAACAAGCTTATCTTCACCCTGATTTTTTTCTTTTTTTTTCTTTCAATAATAGTATTTTATTTTCCCAAATATATGTAAAGATAGTTTTCAACATTCATTTTTATATTTTGCATTTCAAATTTTTCTCCCTTCCTCCCTTTCCCCTTCGCCAAGACAGCAAGCAGTCTGATATAGTTTATACAAATATAATACTTTTAAACATATTTCCATAGTTTTGATGTTGTGCAAGAAAAATCAGATGAAAAGGAAAAAAAACCCTGAGAAAGAAAAAAAAAATTAAGAAGGCTTCACCCTGATCTTTAAGCCAAATAAAAAATTCTTAGACTTTTTTTTTCTCCACACATTTTCACTTCATTGTAGAAAATTCATATCTGGCACTTCATCAAGAGTCTGCTCTGCATTCTCTTTGCAAACAAGATTATTGATGTCTGTACTTTTCCAAAGATAGGAAAGTATGTTTGGAGGCTTGGAGTGGCATATGTGCCTGTAAAATCCCATGCAAGGTCTTCTTAGAGATGAATGTACTTTTCCATTTGCCTGGAATGTTGATTTTTCGGTCCAGAACAAAGCAGGGTAGGGAAGGCCAGGAAATAAGGGTCTGAAAATTGATGGTCTAGTCCTACTTCCTTCTGGACTTTTCAAAGCAGTGTATGTCAGTTCAGAAAATAATTGTAACTACTTTGACTTTGGGCTTTGTCCATTGAGAACAATGTTGACTAAAATTGATTTCTGTGTTTGTGTGTGTATGTGTGTGTTTCTCCTTTGTTTTGTTTGCTATTTTCTTGAGTGGAAATATGTGTACTATGTACACTGTGATTGTGGTATCTTTATAATATGAGGAGAAAACTCCAGGAATCCAGAAAAATGCCTGCTTTAGGAGTCTCCAGGATTTTCTCAATTGGTGAGCAATTTGTTCTCTGTACTTTTTAATCATTTGAGAGTTAAATGGTGAAATAGAAATCTATGAAATGTGGAGTACTGTTTCAGCCTAATTTGATTTCTACCAGTCCCCTCCCTTTCATAGTCTTTACTGTCAATCTGTTGCTGAAGTTCCTTTAGTATATTCCTGGGTTTCAAAAGGATTAAGGAGTTGATCAAAAAAGAAAAATTCAATGTATTTTAAAATATATGTATTTAAAATAAAACTATATATGCATATGTATATGAATGTAAGCTACATAAGTAGGAAGTGAAGTTCTGAAGGCATAAGCAAATGCCATTGTTTGGTTTAGCAAGCATATCATTACTTGCTCGCAGAATCTAAACCATAAGTTTTCTAGATGGTTAATTTTCTTTTCTTGTCAAAAAATCAAAGAATGAATTGTAGAATCTGAATATCATAGAAACTAACTTCTATTTTGGTCAAGAAGCTATTATAATATACATGTCATATTTCTTTCAGCACTTGCACAATCACCTATGCTTTGTATTGTAGTCTTTATGCTCTGTAAAAACTTTTACCTGTCTTATAGATTATCTAGTGCTCAGATTCTTTGAAAGTTTTTGAGACACTGATAGCTCTTTCCAGGAATTGCATTGGCTTATCTATATATTTCATAGGAATTGTCAATGACAATAATTTTTCCCTCATTAATTTCAAAACAGAAAATTTTCTTTTTATCATATAAACGACTTGCTATTGGCTAGCAAATGTATGTGAAGTACTTAAATGAAGTAGTTTCTCCTCCCTTTATCCCAAAGTGCAAGGAAAATCTTCCAGAGAAGGCTATCCCTGGTCCAAGATATATGGATAAGAATCCACTAAACCTATAACTCCCAAGCCTCTTTCAATGTGTTCACTTTTTCAAAGGTAGCTCAAGCTCAAACTGTTGAAGACAAAAACATTTCTCTTGATAAAATGAAATGTTAATAAAAGGAGCTATAAAGAAATTTCCCCCAGGAAATATAGGCCATGTTTCCACAAATACTTTCACTAGCAGTGATAAGAGTATACCCAGAAGATGTGAAGGGGCACATGTATTGAGTGGACACTCCATGGACAATATCTTCAGGTATTGATGCTGGCCTCTCTCTGTCCCTCCCTTCCCTCATTCCCTCCCTTCATCTCTTCCTTCATCTCTCTCTCTTTTCCCCTCTCTCTTCCCATACCTACCTATAACAATTATCACCTCTCTCTTTCTCTATCTAACTATACATGTAATTGTATATTTATGTGTATGTATGCATTTCTTGATGTGGCTCTGCTGAATAGTGCTACATTGAATGCTATAAAACATAGCCCTATTGAATATATGTTACTTAGCAATTGTCAATTATAATATTTTTCCTCTTGCCAATTTTAGAACTGAGAGAAATTTTTCTTTAGTATGTAAATATTTGACTTGCTAAAGCTTGGCAAATGCATATGAAATACTTGGGTGAATCACATTCTTCTCCTTTATCCCAGATTTAGAGCTAAAGAGTCCTTTAAAATGATCTAGTTCAACCCTTTCATTAAAGATGGAGAATCTGAGTATTTCGGCTTCTGGTTGGAACTATTCTTTGGCTATAGTAATATCTCTTCCTCATAAGAGGAATGACTCTGCAATGCTCTTTTAATCCAAAAGCCAGAGGCTTTTAAAATAGTTCCTTTAGAAAAGCAGCTACCCCAGCCACGAACCAACAAAAACATTCTCTAGAGAGGAAAAACTTGACTTTCTTTGACCTTATGGAATGTGTTTTGCTTAATTCAGTATTAACTATACAGCTTCTCATTTCCAGTGAGAGATGCTCAGTCAGTCTCTGGTGCCAAGAAGCCCTTTAGAATAGAAAGCAGAGACAAACCTAGCTCGTAGTTAATGCCTTCTGCTTTTCTGTTTTAGGACTCAAACACCTGATCCTAGGGGCTTTCATGGACCACCTCACTCTTGGTTTTAGCAAGCCTGCTCTATACTTCCTGATTTTAATCTCTGAAGGTTAGATTATACCCAATCATTATACACAAAGAAATTACTTGCCCAGGAACTATCAAACAGTTATGAGGTTCAGGGTTTCCTAATTTCTCAATTCCAGCTCTTCCATGTAGAAGACTAAGTGGGAGAAAAGCATAAAGGAAAACTAAACCTGGGTGAAGGATAGGAGAACTTTAGTTTTCTTAGTGGCCTACATTATTCCTGTTTTATTTATATATAGAAACAACTGACAGTCTAAAAATGTTTTGAGTCTAAACATATGAATACATTTTATATAAAAGGAAAAATTCCTTTAAAAAGATCCTTTCAATCTCCTTGTTTTCCCTACTTATTTCCGTTTTCTTTACTAATTGAAACACACAAAGTGTCTATTTCATCCTTATGTTCTCTGTTGCCATTTTCTTTCTTTTCTTTTTTTGCTGAGGCAATTGGGGTTAAATGACTTGCCCAAGGTCACACAGCTAGGCCACGTTAAGTGTCTGAGGTTATATTTGAACTCAGGTCTTCCTAACTTCAGGACTGGTGCTCTATCCACTGCTCCACTTAGCTGCCCCTTTGTACCATTTTCTTTTGCAAGCAAAAACATTTGTATATCATAGACAAATGTGTATTTTCTCATTCCCAAACCAAAAAAACACATTTTCTCTTAACAATAGTATTGAAGGGGCAGCTAGGTGGCGCAGTGGATAGAGCACCAGCCCTGAAGTCAGGAAGACCTGAGTTCAAATCTGCTCTCAGACACTTAACATTCCCTAGCTGTGTGACCCTGGGCAAGTCACTTAACCTCAATTGCCTCAGCAAAAAGCAAAACAAAAAAAAACAACAACAAAAAAACCACAATAGCATTGAAAATAAAGTCAGAACTACACAATTGGAAAAATATCAATTACTCATGGGCAGGAAGAGCTAATATGATAAAAATGACAATTCTACCTAAATTAATCTACTTATTCAGTACCATACTAAACTGCCAAAAATTATTTTATAGAGCTAGAAAAAAATAACAAAATTCATCCAAAAGAACAAAAGGTCAAGAATATAAAGAAAATTAAAGAAACAATATTATAAAGCAGCAATCATCAAAACCATTTGATACTGGCTAAGAAAAGAGTGGTGAATTAGTAGAAAAGATTTGGTATATAAGATACAATAGTGGGATAAAAACCCAATATTTGACAAAAATTGCTGGAGAAACTGAAAAATAGTGTGGCAGAAACTAATCACTGACCAACATCTCACTCCCTATACCAAGACAAGGTCAAAATAGGTTTTGACATAAAATTTTATTTATGATTTAGACATAAATGTTGATACTATAGGCAAATTAGGAGAGCAAGTAATAGTTTACTTGTGAGATCTTTGGAGAAGGGAGGAATTTGTGATCAAAGAAGAACTAGAGAACATTGTGAAATGCAAAATGGATAACTTTGATTACATTAAATAAAAAAATCACAAAATGTTATTTTAAAATTTAAAAATAGCATTGAAATTTGACTGTTATCCAAAGGATAGGTTGTTTTCATTTCTATTAGACAGTTCTTCATCAGAGGGTGTATACTCCATATTTTTTTTAAATACTCACATGTTTTTACCTCTTGTCATATAAATTGTAGAACAGATAGATCCTCCTGCGAGTCATTCAGTTCCCCAGAAAAATATTGTTACTCCCAAGAATTCCTCATGCTATAATGCCGAAATTACAGAATTCATATCCTGAGTTGAATAGGACCAGGAAGAAAGTCATTGAGGGAGAATACAGTATTGCCAAAAGCAACTCATTCCATTTAACTCTTAAGGGTATTCCTATTTAGGGACTGGTCAGATTAGAAAGTGCTTTCAACTCATATTCTATAATAGTTGCATTCTTTAGTTGGTCATGGATATACATTCTTTTACTTGAATTCTTCTGTTAGAATTAATAATACTTGGCACAGTACTTAGCTCATAGAAGATGCTTAATAAATGCTTGTTGACTGACTGGACCAAAAAGGGTCTAGATCTTTATTTAACAATCTTCTATATTTGTAGGAAAGTGATGTGTTTAGAAATGTTAATACTGTGAAAATGTGGATGCATTTATTTAAGGCTGTCTAGGTCAATCATTGCTCCTATGCTACCACTGTCCAACTTCAAAGTTCTTAGTTCTGCCACTGTCCCACATCCCTTTACTATCCTATACCAATTTAAAATGAACTTCCCCTTCTTTTCTCCTTAGAATTCAAGTTCTTCTATTCCAGTAGTATACTAGCATTTTGTACTTCTGTTATTTCAGTCATATTTGATTCTTCCTGCCCCCATTTGGGGATTTCTGGACAAAGATACTGAATTTCCTTGTAATTTTGTAATTACAATTTTAATTACAATCTCTTTCCAACTCTTTGAAATCTAGCTTCCCTCCCTACCATGCCATTGAAATTGTTTTTGTGATGACTGTCAATGACTGTTTCCTCCCTAAAGCTAATCTTCTTAAATCTCAGTAATTATCCCTCATTTTATAGTGTTAAGCATTGTTGACCACCTTTCTTTGACTATCGTGACACGACTTTTCTGGTTCTCTTTCTACCTAATTGTTCTTCTGATGCTTCCTGTGGAAGCACATGTATTAAATCCTCAGTTGCTTTAAAAAAAATTAAGAAAAAATCTTTAGCAGTGTCCTAGTCTAAGATTCTTTTTTTTTCCCTAGTAAATTTATTTATTTTTAATATACATTGCTTTATGGATCCTGTTGGGAGAAAAACATCAGAGCAAAAGGGAAAGATTAAAAAAAAACAACAGAAAAAAGAAGTGAACATAGCATGTGTTGATTTACATTGTCTCCTTAGTTTTTTTTTTTTTTTTTTTCTGGATGCAAATGGAATTTTCTGTTCAAGTCTATTGCAATTGCTTTGGATGGTCTAAAATTTTTGATCTCTCTTGACTGCAAAGCCTAGTCAGCCTTCCTAGAATTTCAGTTTCAGAGACTGATCTTAAATCTATGATATTAGATTATTAGAATTTGTCTGCTTCATTGGGAAGTCTTTTTAATATAATTAAAAGTTATTTTGTTATTTGCCATTGAAGATATTAAAAGAGGAATTGTTTAGAAAAAGCAATTGAAGAAGGAGTAGATGGCTTCAGGAAGTATTTTCTCCAATAGCATACTAGCTTTTTTTTTTTTTTTTTGGCTGTATTTCAGTCATGGACGATTCTTTTGTGACCCCATTTGGGGTTTACTTAGCAAAGATATTGAATTAACTTGCTATTTACTTCTGTAGTTCATTTTACAGATGAGGAAGTGGAGGTAAAGAGAGTTAAATGACTTGCCCAGGATTATCATAGCTAGTAAATATCTGAGGCAAGATTTAAACTCAGGAAGATGAGTCTTCCTGAATTTAGGTCCAGCCTACTCTCCACTGTGCCATTAGTTGCCTTTAATTCTGTGTCCTTCTTTTACCTGGTCCCTGATAATTGCCCTCAAATTATGAGGCTGCCATTATTTGGGTCTTGAGGTCAGAGCCCAAACAACACCTGTCTCCCCTTTTTTGAGGTAGGAATTGAACTCAGATCTTCCTGACTCCAGAATTGAAACACTAAGCTGCCCTCTATTAGCATTAAGATTATTGTTGTTCTATTTGATAAATCAACTCTTTCAATCCTCCTCCCCCTTAAACTATGTTTTTTTTTATTCTACTTTGCTATGGAATTTATTTATTTTTCACAATTGCTATGAAATGGAAATTGGTGTTTACTTGGGTAAGAGAAGGTATTCTAATTAGTGGGGAGAGTTCTGCTCAATTGCATCCCTCTTTAAACAGTAATGATTGCATAACAATAAATTGTTCAATAGATTTTGGCTAAACCACTAAAGTATATATTGTTTTTTTCTGTATTCCCTTTCTGAATCATCTTTATTCTTGTAGTCCCTTAATAATGACTGTCTCATAATTGACTATTCTTTTTACATTATATACTCCCTGAATAAAATTATTCATTCCATTAATGTTATCTACTCTCTATAGAAGTTTAAATAGCTCCCACTTGTGTCCCAGTCCTTTATTTCTTACCATATAATCAGTATTGCCATTTAGATCTTATTGTCACCAAAATTCAGCTCAACAAATATTTATTCATGAAGTATGTCCAAAATTAAAATCAAATAGTTTTCATCTGCCTCCTAGAATAGTTATCTTGGCATCATTTCTGACTTTTAATTCTCTCTTTAAAAAATTTTTTTTTCTTATCTCAGAAACAAACTGTGCGTACCTTTTGTTTTAGCAGTGTCTTTACGGGGTCTGTATCCCAAAGAGATCATAAAAGAAGGAAAAGACCCACATGTGCAAAAATGTTTATACTAGCTCTTTTTGTGGTGGCAAAGAATTGGAAATTGAGCGAATGCTTATAAATTGGGGAATGGCTGAATAAGTTATGATATATGAATGTAATGGAATAGTATTATTCTATAAGAAATGATTAGCAGGATAATTTCAGAAAAGTCTGGAAAGACTTACATGAACTGATGGTGAGTGAAGTGAGCAGAATCAGGAGAACATTGAAAATATTATGTGATGATCAACCATGATAGATTTAGTTCCTCTCAGCAATACAATGAATCAAGACTGCTCCAATAGACTTGACATGGAAAATTTCATCTATATCCAGAGAGAGAACTATGAAGACTGAATGTGGATTGAAGCATACCATTTTCATTTTTTTTTCAAGGGGGAGGTTGTTTTTTAGGTTTGCTTTTTATTTCTTGTGGTTTCCCTTTTTGGTTTGATTTTTCTTGCACAACGTGACAAATATGAAAGTTCATTTAAAAGGATTGTACATGTATAATCTATATCAGATTACTTGCTGTCATAGGGAATAAGGAAGTAAGGGAGAAAAATTTTGGAAGACAAAATCTTTTTTTTTAAATTAAAGCTTTTTATTTGCAAAACATATGCATTGGTAATTTTTTCAGCATTTACCCTTGCAAAACTTTCTGTTCCAAATTTTTCTCTCCTTCTCCCCACCCCCTCCCCTAGATGGCAGGTAGTCTAATACATGTTAACTATGTTAAAATATATGACAAGTCCAATACATGTATACATATTTATACAGTTATCTTGCTGTAGAAGAAAAAATTAGATCTACCAAAAAACCCAAACAAACTTGAAAAGGAAAACAAAATGCAAGCAAACATCAACAGAAAGTGTTAAAATGCTACGTTGTGGTCCTCACTGAGATCCTACAGGCCTCTCCCTGTGTATAAATGGCTTTTTCCATCACTGAACAATTGGAAGTGGTTTGAAACATCTCATTCTTGAAGAGAACGATGTCCATCAGAATTGACCGTCATATAGTCTTGTTGTTGCTGTGTATAATGATCTCCTGGTTCTGCTCATTTCACTCAGCATCAGTTCATGCAAATCTCTCCAGGCCTCTCTGAAATCATCCTGCTGGTTGTTTCTCACAGAATAATATTCCATAACATTCATATACCATAATTTATTCAGCCACTCTCCAATAGATGGGCATCCATTCAGTTTCCAGTTTCTAGCCACTACAAAAAGGGCTGCCACAAACATTTTTACACATGTGGGTCCCTTTCCCTTCTTTAAGATCTCTTTGGGATATAAGCCCAATAGAAACACTGCTGGGTCAAAGAGCATGCACAGTTTGATAACTTTTTGAGTGTATGGAACACAAAATCTTACAAAAATGAATTACAAAAAAATTTTTGAAAACTCTCTGCATGTGTTTGGAAAAAAGAAAATACTATTGAGAATAAATTTTTTTTTGTAATTTATAAACTTAACAAGCCTCAATTATGAATACTTCAATGTATATAGGAGACCAGAAAAGAGGATTTTCAAGTCAACTAGTCAGCAAGCACCCTATGTGCTAGGCATTATGCCAAGCAGGAGGAATACAAAGAAAGGCAACAATAGTTCATGTCTTGAAAGAGCTCACAAATCTAATGGAGTGACAGAATGCAAACTATATACAAACAAGACATATGTGGGCTAAATTGGAGATAATCACAGAGGAAAGGCACTAGAATTAAGTGTAATAAAGACCTTGTAAAAAACAGGATTTTAGTTGGTTTTTAAAGGAATAATAATGATAAAAAAAATTAAGGGTAAAGGTAATAATGGAATTTTAGTTAGTTCTTAAGAGAAGCTGGGGAATCTAGGAGACAAAGTTGAGGAAATTCAGGCATGAGGGACAACCAGTCAAAATTCATCTTATCAGGAGATGGAATATTTTGTGTAAGGAACAGCAAGGTGACCAGTGTTACTGGATTATAGAATACATGGAGTGAGGTAAGCTATATGAAGACTGCAAAAGTAGGAAAGGGCCAATTATAAAGGACTTTAAAATAGTAGATTTTTATATTTGATATTGTAGCTAATAGGGAGTCACTGAAGGAATTGATTGGAGGATGGACGGGAGAGGGGAGAAATTTGAGGCAAGGAATTCAACCAGAAGATTATTGCAATGATTCAAGCTTAGTGGAATGAAAGCCTATTACAGAGTGTTTGCTGTGTTGGGTGAGAGAAGGGGCATAGGTGGAATTGACAGGATTTAGCAATTGGATATGGGAGATAAGAGAAAGTAAGAAGTTGAGGATGAGACTTAAATTGTAAGCCTGGATGACTGGGAGAATGGGTGGTACTCTAAATAGTAATAGGGAAATTAGAAAGAGGGAAGGGTTTGGGAGGAAAGAAAAGGAGTTCAGTTTTGGATATATTGAGTTTAAGATGTTTGTAGTACATCATGCTATTTCATTCACATACCAAAATTTGTTCATCCATTCCCCAATGGATAAATACTCCCTTACTTTCTAGCTCTTTGATATATAAAAAAGATTGTATAAACACACACACACTTTAGTGACACAGTTTCAAATTACTTTCTAGAATAGTATAGCAGTTCACAATTCTTATCAACAATGTATTAGTTTACTTATTTTCCTACAGCTCTCTATATTTGTTTAATTTCTTTTCTTGGTTAACTTTGTCAATCTGATAGGATTCACATCCACCTGAGGTGGAATCTCAGAGTTAGTTTATTTTTTATTTCTGCAATTTACCAAATTTTTTTTCCCTGAGGCAATTGGGGTTAAGTGACTTGTCCAGGGTCACACAGCTAGGAAGTATTAAGTGTCTGAGGCTGGATTTGTACTCAGGTCCTCCTGACTTCAGGGCCAGTGCTCTATCCACTGTGCCATCTAGATGCCCCCAATTTACCAATTTTTAACTAGGGATTTGGAGCATTTTTTCCATATATTTCTTTCTTTCTTTTTTTTTTATAAAGCTTTTTATTTACAAAACATATGAGTGATTTTTCAACATTGACCTTTGCAAAAACTTTTTTTTTCCCAAGCTTTTCCCCTCCTTCCCCCTACCCCCCACCCTTAGATGACAGGTAATCTAATACATGCTAAATAGGATAAATTATATGACAAATACAATACATGTATACATATCTATACAGTTATCTTACTGCACAAGAAACATCAGGTCTAGAAAGAGAAGAAGAAGAAACAACCTAAGAAGGAAAACAAAATGCATGGAAATATTCACAGAAAGCGTTAAAATGCTGTGTTGTGGTTCACACTCAGTTCCCACAGGCCTCTCTCTGGATGTATATAACTATCTTCATTGCTGAACAACTGGTTTGAATCACATCATTGTTGAAGAGAACCATGTCCATCAAAATTGATCATCGTATAGTCTTGTTGATGTGTATAATGTTCTTCTGGTTCTGCTGATTTCACTCAGCATCAGTTCATGTCATATATTTCTTAATTGCTAAGATTCCTTCCTTTGAAAACTGCCTGTTCATATCCTTTGACCATTTGTCAATTAGAGAATTTCTCTATTTCTCCTGAATTTGGATCATTTCCTTATTTATTTGGAAATGAGATCTTTATTGGAGAAAGTTATTGTAAATTTTTTTCAGGCAGTTTCCCTTTTCATCTTAGGTGAATTGGGGGTTTTTTTTGGGTAAAACCTTTTGTATTTTAGCCTTTTTGCTTACATTTAATTAAAAAATTTTGCATCAAAATTCACTAGAATTACTAATCTATGGTTTTCTTTCTCTGTTTTTACTTGGATCAGACTGTATTTGTAGTTTAAAAAATTTTTGTAGCAAAATGAATTAATTATACATTTAACTTTAAGTTAACCTTTTTCTTTTCCACAGACCAACAAAGTACTGTGCATTAAAATTTAAATCTTGAAACACACACACATTTTTCCTTGAGTTTTCATTTCCATTTTTCAAGTTAAAATATAAAAAGCTAGCTTGAAAATCAATTTCAAAAAACTTATTCTTCCTTCAAGAAAAAAGTATGAGCAATCCAAAAATGATCAATGAAAACGAATAAAACATTGCACAGTCATTTTCAATTAGTGATTGCTAAATATACTACTACTCTTTGGAAATTATTGAACCATCTACATGTGAAATTAAGTGATTTTCATCACCATCTAGTTACATTCCCATTTTTATGTCTTCTTTATGATCCACTGGTTTGAGAGCATATTGATATCACAGAAGGAAGATGATAAGATCCTTTCTTTTGGTATTTTTGCAAACAATTTGTATAATGTTGTTAATAATTATTCTTTGAATGATAGTATTCACTTGTAAATCCATTTGGTTCTAAGGGTTTTACTTTGGGAGTTTATTTATGGCTTCTCCAATTTCTTTTCCAGAAATTGGGCTTTTTAAATTCTTTATTTCTTATTCTTTCAATCTGAATGTTTACAATTTTATGAATATTCATTTGTTTTATTGACCAGTTTTATCATCATATGTAGCTGTACAAAATATTTCCTAATAATGTACTTCATTTCTTCGTTCATTTCTTCCTTCACCCCCATTTTTGATATAATTTAGTTTTGCTGTCTTTTTTTAATCAGATTATCTAATTTGCTTATCTAGTTTGTTGTGTTTATTTCCCCCAAACATCCAAATGCTAGTTTTAATTATTCATTTATCTTGGACAATTTTACTCACATCTCTTTAGTTCCTTGTTTAGCATTTGTGTTAGATATCTGCTCCTTCCTGAACTCTTAACAAGGGTTAGTCAGGTGTCTCCCATCATTTCCTTGATTTTTGAGATAAAAAAAAAAACCCAAAAACCACAAACAAGATTTCCCCTCCCTAGTATCTAATACAATGTTTTTAATGTAGGTGTTTATTACTTGCTTTTTGAATTGAGCAATTCCGTGTTCATTGTATTATATTAGAATCTGATGCATTGAAGAAATACAAAGCACTATAAGAGCTTAGAGAAGGAAGAGATAAATTCCAGCTGGTTCTTAACTAATTCTGCTGCCATATATATTAATTGAACTAGAAAACTTAAAGAACTGTTTTGAAAAATAATTGTAATTGTACCCGTCAGGTGTAGCTTGTTCCTATGTGTGTTTTTTGCTAAGGCAATTGGGGTTAAGTGACTTGCCCAGGGTCACACAGCTAGGAAGTGTTAAGTGTCTGAGGCCAGATTTGAACTCACATCCTCCTGACTTCAGGGCTGGTGCTCTATCCACTGCACCACCTAGCTGACCCTCTTATGTGTTCTGTCCACAAAAAGTTTGACTTTCTGTAAAAACATCAATGTGTCACAAGGGACTATTCCTTAGATCATTTGCTTAAGGAAGAAAACTCAATTGCAAAGCAATTTCTGATTTATAACCAGTCAATTGATTGCACCAATAATATCTAGAGGCTATTAGCAGAGTTCTAGATTTGGAAAGAAATTCTGAGACGTTTCCCTCATTTTACAGATGATTTCTCAGAAAGTTAAGTAGTTTGTCTAAAGTCATTCAAGTTGTAAGGGTCAGGCGCAGAATTTGAACCCAGACTCTCTCATTTTAAAGACAGAATTCTTTCCTTACTATACTGTTTTCCCATGGTCTTGATCTTCTTATGAATGATTTAGATCAGTTTAATTTGGGAGCTGTAACTAAGAACCTGTGCTCCTCAGACAAATAGCATTGAAGGTGTTGTCAATGACAAAAATCATTGTCATGAGGAAGTAACATGGTGAGAGACAAGTTCAAGTTAATGTACCTAGAGATTAATATTGCTATTGGAACCCTCTAAATTGGATAGTTTTTAAACTCAGTGCCCTGGTTCTTATAGCCATGTCCTAGTTATAGTTTTGCTTAATTCCACCAGTCCAATAGCCCTAACCCAATCAGTCATCTAGTAGATAGTAGAGCCCTCAGTAGGGTACATAGTAGAACCTTCCCTCCATCCCTCTATTACACATGGATTTACATATGGTCTTTGGAGAATTTGAATAATTTGACCTCCCTCAGCTTATTCTTCTTATAGAAATTTAGGGGAATGAACTAGATGACCCCTGAAGCCCTTCTATAAATCTGTGTTTCTATATCATAAGAATATAATCTTCTAAAATCATGTGAAAGGGAAGGGAAAAAAGGGAAAGAACCAAGCATTTATTAAACACCTACTATATGCCAGACACTGTGCTGAGAACTTTACAAATATTGTCTCATTTGTGGGAAACATAGTTTGATCTTTGAAGAGTCAGAAGAAAATTTAGAATGTTGCAGTGCTTCTTCAGGGTTATCAGTAGGAACATCAGGTATAATGACATGATACTTGTAAAAAATGTAGATTTAGTTGAGTATGTACTAGTTAATATTGTGTTGAACTATTGTGTTGCATTTTTAATAAATCATATTATTTTGTTTAGTTATTGTTTGTCTTTCTTTGATAAAGGAGGATTCAGAATATGGAAAGAGCTATGCCTTATATAACACAAAATTAAAAAAAATAAAAGTGAGAAATTCAGCAAAACCAATCAATACATCAAAAATATATGACATTACAGGTGAGAAAATAAAACATTGATTTGGTATTTTATACTTGAGTCCACTCTGTAGTTGATTTTATTCTGCTCCTCTATTCTGTATTTTATGTAATAATCTAAGTCCTTTTCTCTCTCTCTCTAAGTGAAGAAGCTCATGAGTTCAAAAGTTCAGTCTTCCTCTCTCAAGTTAGATGCAAAAGTTTAGTTTTCCTATTGGTCACTTTTAATTAAAATAAAACTTTGAGCTAAGGTTAGAGATTCACTGCTCTCATAAAACATTTTAATTCAAAGGAAACTTTTCTCAGCACTATCTGCAAATCACTTTATGTCAAAGAAATTTGTTATCCCCCATAACTTTGGCTCCAGAAAAACTCTATGACATCTGTGCATTATCTTTGAAGGCCTACAAGCTGACCTAGAACATTTCCAAGACATACAATCTTTGCCTAATTAAGTCTTGGATGGCACAGTGGATAGAGTACCAGCCCTGAAGTCAGGACCTGAATTCAAATTTGACCTCAGACACTTAACACTTATTGTGTGACCCTGGGCAAGTCACTTAAATCCAATTGCCTCAGCAAAAAAAAAAAAAAAAAGTCTTATCTCCCACTTAGCAACCAGGAAGTTCACTATCCCTGGTCCACTATCAATAACCTAATATGCAGATGAGTTCCCACAAATCAGTCAAGCCTTGCTTTAAGGTAGAGAGGGGTGGTCATTGACCCCATGAGACTGCTAGTCCACTTTTCTTAATGTAACCAATCATGTTCAGCATGAAAATTCATGATGCTGCCAATCCTATAATCATTTATATTATTTTCTCCCCCTATCTTGTTCCATTCTTTGTTCTATGCTTATAAAAAAAGAGCAGTGCTTTCTCCCCTGGGTCTTTCTACCAACTGAGATAATCTTTTGACCCACTTTATTAACAGGTTTTTCTTCTGCTTATAAATTGTTATCGTGCTCTGAAAAAACATGCCTCAGTTATCTTTGTTGATTTTCATTCAATATGCATACTATGCTCTGCCCTTATGTGCCTCCCATCTCTGCAAAGGAGTTGGAGGAGGTCTTTTCTTGTATTTTTTTGGGGGCCAACCAAATTTATTTGTTGTAATTCTACAATATTCATTTTGATTGTTTTTTGGGAGTAATTTTTATTTCTATTGTTGTTCTCATTGTGTATTTTATTTTCCTGTATCTGCTTTGCATCAGTTCATGTAAATTTTTCTATATTTCTCTGTATTCTGTATTCTTGATATCATATTAGTTGTTTCTTACAGCACAATAATATTCTATTATATTCATGTGTCACAATTAATTTAGCTGACTGTGGGAATACATTTTGTTTCTAGTTCTTTGCCATCATAAAAAAATATTTTGGTGTATATGGAGGTTTTTTTTTTTTTAATCAATGACCTCCTTAGGATATATGTACAGTAGTAGAATCACTGGGTCAAAAGTTGTGGACATAATAGCCTTTTAATTTACATAATTCTAATTTTTTCCAGTACTAAATCACACTCCTATCGATAATGAATTAATATTCCTGTCTTTCCATAACTCCTTAAATATTAATCTCATCTTTTGCTATCTTTACTTATTTTCTTGTTATAATATCACTGGAGGATTTTTTTTAATGCACAGAAGAGAATAAAAAGAAAATTAAAAGAAAATACATTAAAAATCTTTCAATGATATTTTTTCCTTCCTTCACTAATTTTTTTTTTTTTTGCATCCATACTGCTTGTCCTCCTTGCCTACTTCTTTTTCCTCATTGAGTGGGAGAAATCCTTGTAAAAAATATAAATAATCAAGCAAAAAAAAATTTCCATATCATCCAGGTCCAAAAATGTATGTCTCATTATGCATTTTCAGTCCATTATCTCTATTTGAAGAGGTGGATAGCATCTTTTCTCATCCATTCTCTGAAATCATGATCAGTCATGGAATTGTTTAGGATGATTAAGTTGTCTTTTGTTGTGGAGATCATTCTCTGGTTCTGATTACTTCTTTTCATGTCAGTTAATACAAGTTCTCCCAAGTTTTTCTGAAACATCCTTTTCATGATTTCTTATGACACAATAAGAAATTATATACATATGCCACAATTTGTTCAGCCATTCCCTAATGGATGAATGTCTACTTAGTTTCCAATTCTTGGCCATCATAAAAACTGCTGCTTTAAATATTTTTGTATATTTGAATCATTTTTCTCTTTTTAAAAAATTTCATCTGGCTAAAGATAGGCCTCTTAGCTTTAAGGGTATGCACAGGTTAGTGGCTTTGTGATCATAGTTCCACACTGCTTTCCAAAATGACTGAACAGTTCATAGCTCCATCAACAATGCAATTAGCGGATCTCTTTTCCCCTTTTTAATTTTGTAATTTAAAACTAAAATAGAAAATAGAAAAGAAAAACACCAAAATAGAAGAAAAAATTATCATGTGCACAGGAGAATGAGAGGATTCAAAATATGTAATAATAAATTTTCATTTCAAGAAAGCATATATAATAATAAAGCATATTGTATTCAGAACTATTTTTTTTGCTTCCTTGTAGGTTTTCTTTTGTTTTCTGCTGTTGATTTTTTACTTTATTCTTTCCCCCCTTTTTTCCACCCCCACTCCTCCCCCCAAGCAGGCTATAGTTAAGTAGAGATATTTTTGTGTTTATATAAACACATGTATATTCACACACACACACACACACACACACACATATATATATATACCCCACATGTCTATCATTCACACAAACATATATATATATCTTATCTATCTATCATTCATACAAACATATATATGTACATATACATATATATATCTATACCCCATCTATCTACCTGCTATAGAGAGATATGTATTGTTCCTTCTTTAACCCATTCCCAATATGAGTACATTTTCAGAACTACCAACCCTCTTCTCCTATCTAATTTCCCTCTGTCAGTTTTTGATCTTGCACTTCATTTGTATAGCATAAATATTGTTTTTACCTTTTCTTATATGAGTTTTGTTTTTTATAATAACTTCATATTCAACTCTACCCCAATCTTTCTTTTGGACTACACAAATACTAATGACAATCTTAAAGATATAATTTACATTTCCTTGTATAAAACATAAGCAGGCTCTCTTTATTAAATTTCTTGAAATTAGTCTTTGATGTTGGCTCATATATCAAATTTTCTATAGAGTTAAGGTTTGTTTGCAAAAAAATCCTGAAAATCTGACAATTCATTGAATGTTCATTTTTTTCCCATTGAATATTATGCTTAATTTTACTGTATATAATATTTTTGGCCACAACTCTTAATTTTTTTGATTGTTGATAGATAGTATTCCAGGATCTGTGGTCTTTTATTGTAGTCATTGATAGATCTTATGTAACTAATTGTAGCTGCAGCATATTTGAATTGTTTTTGTTGTGACTGTCCTTGTTTGTAAAGTTTTCTCTTTGATCTAGGCTTTTTGAAATTTAGTAATGATGTTTTTGTATGTTTTCCTTGTAGGGTCTCTTTCAGGTGGTGATAGATGTATTTTTTTCTATTTCTATTTTCCCCTCTTGTTCTATCATTTCAGGATAATTTTCCTTATTTCTTGTATTATTATTTCAAGATTTTTTCTTTTTTTGTCATAGTTTTTTAGTCTAGTTGTCCTTATGTTTTTTCTTCTCAATTTGTTCTATAGATCTTTTGTTTTTCTTGAGATGTTTCACATTCTCTTTTTTCATTCTTTATTTTTTGATAATTATTTCTTGGTCTCTTATAACGTCACTGGCTTCCCCTTACCCAATTCTAATTTTCAAAAACATATTTCCTTCCTTATATTCTGGATCTCCTTTTCTAGTTGGCTGACTTTTTTTCATAATCTTTATTTTTCTTAGATTGTTCTTATTTTATTTTATTATTTTTAGCTTTTCCTGAATCTCTCTCATTTGATCTTTTTTTTTTTTTTTTTTTTTTTTACTGAGGTTAAGTGACTTGCCCAGGGTCACACAGCTGAGAAATATTAAGTGTCTGAGACCAGATTTAAACTCAGGTCTTCCTGACTTCAGGGCTGGTGTGCTATCCACTGTGCCACCTAGCTGCCCCTTCTCATTGATTTTTAAAGTCTTTTTTGAGTCCCTCTATGAATTCTTTTTGGGCAGATAACCATTTAATGCTTTTCTTTGGGATAGGAGAGACTTTTTTTTTTTTTTTTTTTTTTTTTTAGCTGTAGTATCCTCTGAAGATGAACTCTGGTCTTCTCTATTCCTGTAGTAACTTTCTATGTTTGGGTGCTTTTTCTCCTTTGCTTGCTCATTTATTTATTTATTTTTAATTAAGAATTTTTTAGTGTAATTGCCTTTAATCAAGGGATGGGGTGGGGAATGGTGCCTCTGGCTTCAGATCTCTAATTCTCCCCACTAGTCTGGATACCCAAAGAACTCAACCCTCTTGTAAGTACTTGAAGTCAGCAATGTTCCAGATCTACTGTTTCTGCACTCACCTGGTGTGTGTGCTGGTTCATTCTCTTTTAGCAATCTTCTTCAGATTCAAATCCTTGACTCCTCAAGCTGTCCAGGAGGTGAAAGTTCTTGTAGTTTGGGGTGAGGATACCTCAAAATTCAGTGAGCTCTAGGGCTTTCCATTTATTGTTCAGCCCAGTTAGTCTAGAGACATTTACACTTCATACTGGCTAAACCTCAATACTGGAGTCTTTTTTTCTGAGCTTCTCTAGTTGTCCCAGGAGCACTCAGGTTCCTCCCTAAATCTTAATCATTTTTTTCATCAGAATACCTTTTCCCCCAAGGCGAAATTTTGTTTTGTTTCTGAGGGAAATCTGGAGAGCTTGAAATTTTCTGACATATTCCATCTTCCCAGAATCCTCTCATCTCCAGTGTTAATAACAAATCAGTAACAATTATTATTAGCTATATTACTTGTTACTGATTTTGTATTGTTAAAAAATCAAAAATCAGGTTTACAAGTTTAATGGAAATTCTTACTTTTAATATCTATCTCAAATATCAGTAGGCGCAAAATACTCAAATACTGCTAAATGAAAATTTAAAACTCATTTCCATACATAATAAGGACACCCTTAGTGAGGTATAGTAGGGAACAGGCAGATTTTTCCCAAGAGATAGTCCATAGACACATCTTTGCTATTAGTAGGCAAGTTTATTTTTTTTAAATGTTGTTAAAGCTGTTATTTCTCATGTGTGGTCCAATGTATTAGGACAGATAATCCAGCCATGTCTCCATCTTTCTCCACAATCATTGTATTTGCTGTCCATTACTCTTTACTTTATACCACTACCACCCCCACTCTCTAAAACTGTAACCACAGCAATTTAATACTGCCATTGCTACTGGAATGTGTATGTTGCATTACTTCTCTGTGGCTCCACTCACTACCCCTGTAATTGTTCAAACCAAAATATGCATTGTTGTTGGTCAGTTGTGCCTGACTCTTTGTTGACCCCATTTGTTTTTTTCTGGGCAGATATTAGAGTAGTTTGCCTTTTCCTTGTCCCGCTCATTTTACAGATGAAGAATCTGAGTCAAATAAGGTTAAGTAACTTATCCAGGATCTCATAGCTAGTAAGTGTCTGAGGCCAGATTTGAACTCAAGAAGGTCTTTCTGACTCCAGACTCAGCATTCTTTTCATTGCATCACCTAACTCCCCCTCAAATACCCATCCTTGACCATTAGTCCTGTATATGCCTACATACATATACAGGAGAGTAATTCTAATTGAGAGAAGTCTTCACTTTTGTTTTTGTTTCCCCAGCTTTCAGTATAAAGACTTTGCACTTAGTAAATGTTTAATAAGTGCTTTGTCTTCCATTCTTTTTCAGCAAGCATAACTTGTATTGTTAAGTATTTGGGCATTACTGTTTAAGGCCAAAGCTTATACATTTTATCAGTGTTTGCCATCATTTACATTTTTAGGGGAATTGGGATGATTTGAACATATCCAGAAAACTAAAACTCACTTTGGATCTTAAGCTAAAGGAATAAAATTTTTGAGGAAAGGGAATATGATGCAATTGCCAATAAGGACATATTGGAATATTTAATTTATTCATTTACTGAATGGTCAATATTGTGAGATAAGCTCTGGTGGAAATGCTAATTTTATGGTTCATAAAATTTTTGGTAGCTGTTGGGTTACTTTGATGGAATCTGCAATAATGTCTTGATCCCACATAGATTTTTTTGTTAATGCCTTTCCTCATTTTAAGTTTATGTGGTAAAAACTGCATTGCTCACCCAGCGTGAGAATGCCATCACATGAGAGTGACATTTCATAAACCCAACAGAACACCACACTCATGTTTTCAGTAGCTGAGACAGCTGTTCTTGTGACCATTTGAAAGGAGAACGAAAGAAGTGTGAGGGGGAGATGAAGAGAGGATGTTGGGATGACTGTTACTGACTGCCAGATTGCTCGGAGCCTGGAGCTCAGAGGTGGGAGGGGGAAGAGCCGTTTTGTTGGTGCCTTTTTAAGATGGAGAATAAGAAATTACTTTGAGATAGAAAATTCTTTTAGCAAGGGAAAGTGCCATGCAGGCAGTTAAGAGTGAGGTGAGTGTATCTAAAGAGACCCCCGGTCATGGAAACCAGAGGGTAGGTATTTGGAAAAGAGATAGGAATAAAAAGGAGGCTGGCCTTAGGATAAAGATAAAGAGTAAGGGTTACACAGGTCAAGATGCGGGAGAGCAACGCCATCCCACCACTATGTGACCAGGATCAGGTCACTCGGTTTTACCTTCTTTACTGCAAAATGACCTCCTAGAGGTCTTCCTAAATCTGTGATGCAATGCAAGAGCAAAATGAGTGAAAAGCAAATGCAAAGATCCGGTGGGGAGCTTTGGCCACCATAAAAACTAAAAACATCAATTATGAAGATCCTAGCCCAAGGGCAGCCAGAGAGGTGCTGAGCCCTAGAGATAGGCATCTTTCCTCTCCTAATCCAATCCTTTTCCTTTGAAATGACCGCCACTTTCTCTTTTGTCTTGTATGTTCACAATTGTTTGTGTTGTCGCCCCCATGAGGATGTGAGCTTCTGGGGGGCATCAAAAGCGTATTTACCTTTCTTTGTCAAGTCAACAAGCGTTTATTAAGCGCCTACCGTGTGCCCCGCACTGTGCTAAACGTTAAGCATGTATTAGATTGTAAATTTTGAGGGCAGAGACTATTTTTGCTGTTCTTTGTAATCTCTAGGATTTAGCAAAGTGTCTGGCACGTGATAGACGCTTACTAGAGGCTTGTTGACTTGACCTGACTTTTCTCTCTCTTTCTTTTTTTTTTTTGCTTTTTGCTGAGGCAATTGGGGTTAAGTGACTTGCCCAGGGTCACACAGCTAGGGAATGTTAAGTGTCTGAGACTAGATTTGAACTCAGGTCCTCCTGACTTCAGGGCTGGTGCTCTATCCACTGCGCCACCTAGCTGCCCCGACCTGACTTTTCTCGAAGCGACCCCAGCACCACACCCCAGGCCGCAGTGCCCGCCGCGGGCAGGCAGGAGGAGCCAGGACGCTGAGGAAGGGCCCTAGCAGGAGCAAGCCCTGTATCGGAGCGCCTGCGCGCCTGCGCGAGAGGAGAGGGGAGGTGGTGAGTGTGTGCTCCATTCCTGCCCGGATCCCGTGAAAACAATCTCCGGCCGGACGCCGCCTCCGGCTCGGCCCTAGCTCTCTTCCTAGTTTCTTCCCTCACTCATTCCCTCCCTTCTCCCTCGCTTATTCCCTCCTCTCGCTGACTCGCTCCCTCCTCCCTCGTTCCTTCCCTCGCTCGCTAGTCTCGGCGCCTCGGTCGGCAGCGGGAATCCGGTGAGAGCCGGGAGGGACGTCGGCAGGGACGAGAGGAGGAGGTAAGGCGCTCCTGGGGCTTTGGGGGGTCTTTCCCAGACCAAGTGGATGCTAGGCCTCAGACGGTGGCGGGCGACGGGCAGCGGGCGGCGCTCGGCGCCGGCCAAAGGGGCCGAAGGCCGAACTGGGGGCGGGGCGGCCTCGGGCCGGGGCTGGCTAGTTCCCGGAGGATCCTCACTAACCCCTACAGTCCCCTCCCCCTCCCTCGACGGGATCGCGGCCCTGTGGGAAGTTACGTGGTCTGAGGGAAACTGCGGCCCTCACGCGGCCAGGTAGGAATCACCTGGTGAGAGGCCAGAGACTCATCCTCTTTATTTTACCGCCCCTTACAGCCCCCTACCCCCGCCCCCAAGTCCCGGACCAGTCCTGTCCTGGCCGGCCCCTCCTGGAGAAGCGGTGAAGGGGCCACTGTCCAGTCTGTCCTTATTGCCTTGACCCCTCCATTCCCCCACCTCCCACCCTTCGCTTTGACTAAATCCCAATGACCTGGGATTCATCGAAGGATTTCAAGATGTGTGGGCTTGGATGGGACAAAAATATATCTTGTTTTCAGTGTAATCCACTGTATTTTATGCATTAAAAAAAAAATTCATTATCCCTATAAGGGTCCACAGGCTTCACTAAACTGTCAGACGTGTCCATGTCACAAAAAAGGTCAAAATATTTTGTTGTAGATACCATCGAAAATGTTTCCGCAGGTTATTTAAAAACAAACAAATAAATCAATCTGTACAAAACCGGCAATCATTCCCAGAGCATAAATTAGATTTTTGAGGAGAGACTTGTGTTTTCTCAGCTCTTTAGCCCTGTGCCCGGCTTGCTTGGACATAGTAAACGTTTAATATATGCTTGTTGATTGAACCATACCCTTGCCTCTTTCTCTTAGCTGAGCTAAGTTTAATTGCAAGATCTATGTAAAATATTCTTGTACATTTTTTAAAAAGGAAGTTTTATAAGTATTACTGGTTTGAGGTGGGAGACCTGTCCTTCAAGTAATGAGGCAGAATTTTCGTTTGTTGTTTTGGGAATGTCTTATTTTATGGCAACATCTTTTTACATGATACATTAATGCAGAACTGATGTTGAACTAAGGGAGTCTGAAAAGTTAAGTAAATAAAGTATTCTTCAACCCTCAAACTTTTTTTTAAGTTTGAGAAATATGTACATGCATCATCCACAGCCGAGTTTGGTGTGTGATTATGTGATAGAGCAAAGATTTGGAGCCTGGGTTTAAATCCCTGCTCTGCTGCTTAACTATCTGACTTTGCATAATAAATCAGTTCACCTCTCTGAACTTTAGCATGCTTATCTATAAAATGAGAGGGTTGGACTAGGTAATTGAAATCCTGTGATTCCAAAATCTTGAACTCTTTGGTATTTAAGACTCTCAGCTGAAATGGTTACATCCTACTTATCTCATCTTATTTATTCTGGTTTTTCCTGGTGGTGAAGGCACTATGAGAAAGGGCAAGGAATTGAGAATAAGGATATGTAAATGATAACTTAAAAAAAAAAAGCTATTACGAGTGGTGCAAAATGTTATTTGGTGGGTGCAGGAAATATTTAATGTGTGCTGTAGTCTAGAACTTTCTGTTGTATGTCAGACTTTTTTCTCTTATTCTTTAGCCAAGGTAGAGAGGCATTGGGCGGACCATGGTTGGATTTAGTGACATGGATATAGGGAGGTTAAAATAATTGAATGAAAATGTATTGAACTGGAAAGAAACTTGAAGTTTAAATTTCAGGTTGTATCCTTTATTACAGCTATTTCTTAGAAGAGCCTTTAAAAAATTTTTTTTATTTAGTTTTTTTTTAATTAAAGCTTTTTATTTTCAAAACATGCATGGATAATTTTTCAACACTGATCTTTGCAAAACTTTGTGTTCCAAATTTTCCCACTCTTTTCCCTACCCCTTCCCCTAAATGGCAAGTAATGCAATATATGTTAAACAGGTTAAAAATATGTTAAATCCAATATATATGTGTATATATATACATTTATATGCACACAAGAAAAATCAGATCAAAAAGGAAAAAAAAAATTAAGAAAGAAAAAATGCAAGCAAAAAATGACAAAAAGAGTGAAAATACTATGTTGTAATCCACCCTCAGTACCTACAGTACTCTCTCTGGGTGTAAATGGCTTTCTTTATCACAAGATCATTGGAACTGGCCTCAGTCATCTCATTGTTGAAAAGAGCCATATCTGTCAGAATTGAATATTGTATAGTGTTGTTGTTGCCATGCATAATGATCTCTTGGTTCTGTTCATTTCACTTAGCATCAGTTCATTCAAGTCTCTCCAGGCCTCTCTGAAATCATTCTGCTGATCGTTTCTTACAGAACAATAATATTGATATACCATAACTTATTCAGCCATTCTCCAAATGATGGGCATTCATTCAGTTTCCAGTTTCTTGCCACTACAAAAAGGGCTGCCACAAACATTTTTGCACATGTGAGTCCCTTTTCCTCCTATATGATCTCTGGGATATAAGCCCAGTAGAAACACTGCTGGATCAAAGGAATCTTTGTTTTTAAATTCAGACTGTTTCAGTCAATCCTTGCAAATCTTCTGATATTTATTTCTCTTTTCCTTATCCTTTTTTATTGTATCTTGGTGAATCATCTTTTTTTCCCCTTTTTGTGTGGATTTGCTTAGTGTTGTGCTGAGTCTTTCTGCTCTCTATCTGTGACTTTGATGAAGATATAGATGGCAAGCTTGTAAAACTATTGACACAAACCTGGAAATAGGTAATTTGTAATATTACATCAACATACCCAAAGATCTGAATAAGCTAATGATGGATCAGATCTAATTAAATAAAATATATTATAATAGGGATGTAAAATCTAATACTTAGTTTAAAAATCATTTTCACAAAGTAAGGATGTATAATATAGTGGATAATAGTTCATATGATTAGAAACCTAGTGTTTTTCTCCATTTCTTTGAATGCTTCCATGCCCTTGTAGAGTGGTGTCCCATTGGAATGTACATCCTTCTCTCTTCTGCCTTGTGGAAATCTCACCTTTCTTCTGAGCGCAAGTCAGGTACTTTTTTTACCTGTTATTAGCTCTCTTTTTGTTCTTAAAATTACATTGTACTACCTAACATATTTTGTATTTATTTACCTATGTTCATGTTGTATTGCTCTAATATAATGTAAACTCCTTCAAGGCAAAGTTATATTATTTTTGTCTTTGTATGTCCACCACCTAGAGCAGTGTGATGTAGTGGATGGACCATTTAGGAAGCCCTAACAAACACTGGCTGTGTAAGAATAACTCTCTGGAGTCTTTAAGTAGAAGAGCAAATGTAGATCTGCATTAGTTCAAGGGGTAGATGACATCACAAGTTAGGTTAAAAAAAACAAACAGGGGAGGGCAGCTAGGTGGCTCAGTGGATAGAGCACCAGCCCTGAAGTCAGGAGGACCTGAGTTCAAATCTGGTCTCAGACACGTAACAGCTGTGTGACCCTGGGCAAGTCACTTAACCCCAATTGCCTCAGCAAAAAGCAAAACAAACAAACAAACATCACAGTTCCTGGCGTATGGTAGATATTTAATAAATATTTGTTTAAGTGAATCAAACTAATCTCCATCGCATTATATTCAGTCCTACTTCCATGACATTGCTTATTCCTTGCATGGAATAACTTTTAGATTATCTGAATAATATCCATTTTTGGTATTAGATTATCTTTGATTATTTTTGGAAGTCTTGTTACACTACTATACTATACTTTTATAACATGGCACTTAATAACTTTCATAATTAATCATATACATTTTAAACTACTTGTTCAAGAGATCCCATTCCATTCCTGTATTTTCCAAAAGATTGCTTCGTCTTTCATCCCCTTCTTTCTCTTATAAGCATACCTTAAGAGATATTGTGATTGGTTCCAGACTGCAATAAAGTGAATATCATAATGATGTGAATCATACAAACTTTTTCATTTCCTGTGCACATAAAAGTTATTTATACTGTGTGTCTTTCCTCTAATGTTGATGGTTGCTGACTGATGAGGATGATGGCTGCTGAAGTTTAGGATGGCTGTGGCATTTTCTTTAAAAAAGACAATGAAGTTTGCTATATTAATTGATTCTTGCTTTCACTTGAACACTTAAGTGTCCATTGTATTGTTATTAATTGGCCTGATTACAATATTATTATGTCTTAGTAAATAGGAAGGTGTTAGGAGAGGGAGAAAGACAGCCTACTACATGCCTAATCCAGGGCTGATAGGATGACTAAGTTAAGTAAAGTGTAGGAAGATGAGAAGAGAGCCCAGGTCAGAACTCTGAGGGATACCTATGGCTAGAGGCTGTGATCTGGAAGAGGATCCAGCCAGGTTGGTGGGGCAATTAGAACACACATGACATTTATCAATTATATTTGCCATTTTATATGGGCCCCGTTTGTGGTACTCCAAAGCAGTTACACTAGTAATATCAAAAATCACTGATTCTAGGTTACTATAATAGGTATAATAATGAAGTTTGAAATATAGTGGAATTACCAAAATGTGATATAGAGACATGATGTGAGCATATGCTGTTGGAAAAATAGTGCTAATAGTTTGCTTGATGCAAAGTTGCCACAAATTTCAATTTGTTTAAAAAAAAAAAAGCAATATCTTTAGAGCTCAGTAAAATAAAATGTGCCTGCATTTTCAATCTCTTCCTAGTTGACTGACTCATTTCTTGTGTTTATAAACATGCCCATATCTCCCCCATCCTGAAAAAACCCTCATTTGATTCTTCCATGCTCCATATCATCCTATATTTCTTCTATTATGTGTACCTAAAATCCTAAAAAATATCATCTATAATTTCTTTCTTCTTACCCACCTTCTTAACCCTTTTCAATTTTATTCCACTGAAACTGCTTTCCAAAGTTAATAATGATATTTTAGTTGCCAAATATAATGGTGTTTTCTCAATCCTCATTCTCCGTAAGCTCTCTGCTGCCTTTGACACTGTTGATCAGTCTCTTCTTGATGCTCTTTTTTTCTCTAGTTCTCCTGTTTGCCTGCTCCTCCTCTGACTTCTTGGCTGGATCCTTTTCCAGATCACAGCCTCTAAACATAGAGATATCTCAGAGTTCTGTCCTGGACTCTCTTCTAAAATTCCTATATACTACTTAACTTAGTGATCCCATCAGCTCTGGGTTAGGCATGTAGTAGAACTTTTTCTTTTTTAAAACTTAATTTATTTTTAATACACATTGTTTTATGAATCATGTGAGAAAAAAATCAGAACAAAAGGGAAAAACCATGTGAGAGGGAAAAAAAAAAGGAAAAAAAAAACAGAAAAAGAAGTGAACATAGCATGTGCGATTTACATTCAATCTCCATAGTTCTTTTTCTGGATGTAGATGGCATTTTCTGACCAAAGTCTATTGAGATTGCCTTGGATCACTGAACCACTGGGAAGTCTTTCATAGTTGATCATTACATATTCTTGCTGCTGTTGTATACAATGTATTCTTGAATTTTTATTTATTTATTTATTTATTTTTATTTATATTTTTTGCTTTTTGCTGAGGCAATTGAGGTTAAGTGACTTACCCAGGGTCACACAGCTAGGAAGTGTTAAGTGCCTGAGATCAAATTTGAACTCAGGTCCTCCTGACTTCAGGGCTGGTGCTCTACCTGCTACACCACCTAGCTGCCCCTTATTCTTGAATTTTAAAAAAATGTTAAGTCCTTTACATGGTGCATCCTGTAGCTCTATAGAGAAGTTTTATAGTAGCACATTAAAACAATTGGACTGTTGGAAAAATAGTGCTGATAGTTTGCTTCATGCAAAGTTGCCACAAATCTTCAATTTGTTAAAAAAAAAAAAAAAAGCAATATCTTTAGAGCTCAGTAAAACAAAATGTTTTGTTTTCAAAACATTCAGAATTCATAGTAATATCAGACATAGGGAGATTAGAAGGAATTTTGGACATTAAAGTATACATTTTCAAGTAAATTAAGTAAATGATACCTCACAGTTTTAAAAGGTAGCTTTTAGGTAACTTTGTATTTCTGGAAATAGAATATCAGGAAATAAGCAGAAAAATATGGTGATCAGACAAAATAAATTTGATAAAGCTCCTTTACTAGGTCCTGAAATTTCATTCATGGGGGAAGCTCTCACTAAGCTTATATATCTTCTCATTTTGCTCATAATTCTTTAAAGTTTAGTTATCTGTTTTCTTATTCCATGCTTATTAGAATAACATAAAAAGGGATAGAGGCTGCTTAAATTAACTTGTAGTGAGAGAAGGAAACACTAGACACAACTGAAAAAGGACAGGATTGTGGTAAAAGTTATTTTGTGGAGGGATAAACAATTCAATAAATATTTATTAAATGCTTCTTCTGGGCAAGGTACTTCTAGGTACAAGGGATACAAAGGAAGATACTTTAAAGACATTTTTGTAAAATAGGGATAATGATTCTTGTACTATCTACCTGGTTGGGTTGTTGCAGGGAAGGTGCTCTGTAAATCTTAAATCACATTGGACAGGGTTATTACTACTACATTTAATTATTACTACTACAATTAATATTTAATTGATATAAAAGGTAATAAAGGCAAAAAAGAAGCCCGGTCATTATATTGCTAGAAATTTGAAGTAAGTGGAACTCGGTGGGTAGGGGACAGCTTCCTAGAGGAAGTAATGTCTAGATAGAAGGCAGGGCTTCAGCATCTGGAAAGAGTTTTGGGGGAGTCCATTATAGGCATTAAAAGAGACCTACCTAGTTTAGGGCAGGTTTTAGCCTCAAGGAGTTTAAAAAAATTAAAATTAGGAGGTTGAACTAGATAGCTTTGAACATTCTTCTCAGAATAGTGATCCTTTGACACTTGGTTGATATATCCAGGAGTGGTATTAGGCAAAAAGTATGACAATTTATAGACTTTTTTAAACATAATTACAAATTATTTTCCAGAACAGTTAGACAAATTCACATTTCCATTCCAGGTGAATAAGTGTGCCTGTGATATTTTTTTTTAATTATTATCTTTACTAATTTCTGTATGCCAGATAAACCCTTGGGATTGTTTTTATTTACATTTCTCATTCTTCCTTATTTAGAGCTTTTTTACTTGGTTATTGATAATTTTGCATTTCTTTCTTTTTTTTAAGCCAATTTTCTATTGGGAAATGGCTTTTGATCTTCTATATTTGTATCATTAAACTCTATATTAAGTTTTTATTAGAGATTTGATGCAGAAGTTTCAAAGTTTTTTCTCAAGAGTTTTATTCTGATTGTAGTTGCATTTTTTAAAAATAAAAAACTTTACACAGGAACATGCACGGTTTAAATGTGCTAATTATAAATGGTTCTTATTTGCTAGTGACACAAAAGTAGTATAATGGTTAGTTGGCCTTATAGATAAGAAGACTTGACTTTAAGTCCTGTCTCTGACACAGTACTGGCAATATGATCTTGGGTCTTTTTCAGCTCAGGCAGTTTCTCTAGATAGTTCTAAGATCAGAAGTTATAATGAAGGTGCCTGCTTGCATTGGTAAAGGTAGTTTCTTCATTAGGGAGTTTTTTGTTTTTTTTTTTAAATGACAATAAAATCACAGGTCTGGCTCTTGTCCCTATCCTTAAGTACCACATTTGTTACACACTCTTAGTTCAAAGCTCAGAATTGAAACTTAATTTATCACTATGATCAAAGTCCCTTAAACTTTCTATGTCTTAGTTGCCTCATCTATAAAAAGGAGGTAATTAGTAATGTTTCTCCCATTCAATTGTGAGCTCCTTGAGAACAGAGACTATCTTGCCTTTCTTTGTGTTCCTAATGTCTAGCCACATAGAAAGTGCTTCATGTTTATTGATTGGTGTGAGGAAAGTGCTTTGTAAAATTAATATTCTCCATTAATTTTTTTTTTTTTTTTTTTGCTGAGGCAATTGGGGTTAAGTGACTTGCCCAGGGTCACACAGCTGTTACGTGTCTGAGACCAGATTTGACCTCAGGTCCTCCTGACTTCAGGCCTGGTGCTCTATCCACTGTGCCACCTAGCTGCCCCTAATGTTTTTATTTTTGAATATGTTTGGGAAAGCATCATAGTAGGTTAGAGTATGGCTAGGAGATGGGAGATCTGGGTTCTAATTCCAGTTTTATGTGACTTTAGTTATCATTTAACTTTTCTATTTTTTTTTTCCTTTGCTAGGAAATGGGAAATGATATATATTTTTTTTAAACTAACTTTCAGGGTAATTGTGAAGATTATATGAAATAGAGTTGACACTTGCTTTGAAAAATAACAACCACCCTATAGAATACTGTTAAGTTTAGAGGGATGTAATTAATTTCTAAGCTCTCCTGACTATGAACTTTGTTTACTTTGCCATGTAGCTTCCTCACACTGGAATTATATCCTGCTTCTGGTCTTCTCCCACTCACTGCAAGTACATTGTGGCCTTGCAGTCTCTTCTGATTGATCTTTAAAAAAAAAAAAAAATGGATTGGCTAACTGCCAGTTATATCTTCGGTCCTGTCTGGGTTCCATTGCTGGCTCTCCTGGCTTTCTCCATTGTTCCTTCATTGGTACCTTTTTAACCCTTCCCTTCCACCTTTTTTCAGTTTTCTTTTATGTGTTGTTCTGTTAGAATGTAAGGTAGTTGAGGGCAGGTTCCCCCCCTTGCTTACACTTGGCCCTCAATACAGTATTTAGTACATGATAGTATGAGCTTACTTATATGCTTGTAGTCTTGCTTGACTAGCACTTTCAAATTAAACTTGACAGAAATTCTTGTCAGAAATTTTTTTGGGAAGGGATTGGTCTGGACCCATGATTTAGCTGTTGTAGTAAACTCTTACTTTGTAGAAACAGCTTTTTTCAATGCATGTTGGCAACTTGCCTATAACTTATATTGTTTTCTAAGGGAAGGAGAAGGTAATAAGCATTTATTACCTAATGTGTGCCAAGCCAAAAACTTAACAAATATTATCTCATATAATCCTCACAACAGCCCTGGGATGTAAGTGCTGTTATTCTCTTCTTCACAGGAAGGAGAAAACTGAGGAAGACACATTAAGTGACTTGCCCAAGATCATATAGTCTCAAGTGTCTAAGGCTGGATTTAAATTCAAGACTTCTTGCCTCCAGTCTAATTATTTGGGGTACAGAGAGACTTTCTTAGGGCCATGTTGAGGGTAAGACTTGAACTTTTGCCATTCTGTGTTGAAGGTCCACTATCTTCTGTTCAGTATTCCTTCTCATGATGTATTTCCCAACTTTATTATGTACTGTTATTGAATATTTGTTAAATTTTGTTGTACTTATGCCAATTTTGACATTAATTTATTATAATTTTTTTTGTTTTTATTTTTTGCATTTAATAGTATTTTACTTTTTTCTAATTACATGTGAAGATGGTTTTCAACATTCATTTTTGTAAGATTTTAAGTTCTAGATTTTTTTCCTTTCCTTCTCTCCTTCCCAAGACAGCAAAAAATCTAGTATAGCTACATAATGTCTTTTTAAAAAATGAAGTGTCATTCATTTTTCAAATGAGATATTTGAGATATCAGAATATGAAACATTTTGTTATATAGATTTCACAAAAAGTCATTGGTAAAATCAGAATAGAATTAAAGAAGATGAAGATGTAAATACAGGCAGAGTGCTAGTATGACTCCAAAACCAGGAAGAATTTGGTTCAAATCATTCCCCTGATACATTCTAGTTCTGTGACCAAGACCTAATCATTTAATTGCTTTGTATACTTAAGATAGATCTGAAAGACTCTAAATTATAGATAAGTTGCTTAGCATCATTGGTGGAAGGAATTTCCATACCTGGAGTTTTCTCAAATAAAAGAAATCATCAGCTCTTACCTAAAAAATAAAACATTGCTTTTTTTTTTTTTTAAATAATAGCCTTTAATTTTCAAAATACATGCAAAGTTAATTTTCAGCATTCAGGCTTGCAAAATTTTGTGTGCAAATTTTTCTCTTTCCCTTCTCCTAGCTCTTCCCCTAGACAGCAAGTAATCCAATATATGTAAAACATATTACTTTGCCCAAAAAGATACAAGAAAGATACATAAAATTTACCTTTACTATGGATTTTATACATGGTATTAATACAGTGGAAGAATGGAAGAAACATTTTTATTTTATGACAAATATTTTACAAAAGTCCTACTCTAGTGATATTTTATGCTGTAGAGGTAATGTTAAGTTGTTGTAGTCTCTGCCATTGTGATATAAGCTCTGGCAGTAAGTACAATCCTGGAGACTGACTGTCTCTTGTCTGAGGAATGGTTTAGCCAAGTATGTAGAGTTTTATCAATAGTAGGTTGGGCCAGAAGTGATGAATTCTTAGTCATAAAAGTGATGAAAATTAAAAGCTGGCTTTTAGTCTAATCTGCCCTCCTTTGCCATGCTGGTATCTGAGTGATGAATATCAATATGACATCTTCTGCATTGTTATGTACAAGCTATCTTCTATTCTTGAAATACACTCTTTCCTTACCTACTCTTCTCAGATTCCTTATCTTCTTTCTAGACCCAGCTCCATTGCCACCTTCTGTGATCACTTTAGCTATCATTTTAGTTATATATTTTCCACTCTTAGATATTTTTAAAGTATCTTTTTCTTTTCTGTCTTCATAAGTCCCTATCTTGTATCATATGTAGCTATGCATTTATAGCAAATAACATTGGTAAACCAAGGGATTATTTTTTTTCTGTTTCATTGTATCTCTCCCTCCTTAATACTAGGTTTTGTACAGTCACTAAGTACATTTTAATTATTTGTGGAATCTATTTAAAAGTGGGATAGAGGGCGCTAGGAGTCACTCAGTTTTTAGATCTTTTACAAATGTTAAAAGTTTACTGTTTGTACCCTACGTATGAAATCTTTGTCTAGTGATTATTAATATATTACTGAAGGAATTGAACTACTTCCATATTGATATTCTTCCTCTGCAAGGAACTAGGTGGCACAGTTGAAGGAGTACTGATCCTGGGAACAGGAAGACCTAAGTTCAAATATTACTTCAGATACTTAATAAGCTGTTTGGCCATGGGCTAATCATTTAACCTGTCTTCTTTAGTTTCCTCATTTATGAAAAGAGGATAATAACAATACCTATCTTTCTAAATTGCTATGAGGACCAAATGAGACAATTTATAAAGCTCTTAATAAATAATATGCACATGAGATTACAGAAAGTCATCCCCAGGATAGTACACTATGACCAAGTAGGATTTATACCAGGGATGCAGGGCTGGTTCAATATTAGGAAAACTATCAGCGTAATTAATTATATTAATACCAAACTAACAAAAACCATATGATTATCTCAATAGATGCAGAAAAAGCCTTTGATAAAATCCAACACCCTTTCCTATTAAAAACACTAGAGAGTATAGGAATAAATGGGCTTTTCCTTAAAATGATCAGTAGCATCTATTTAAAACCATCAGCAAGCATCATATGTAATGGAGACAAACTAAAACCATTCCCCATAAGATCAGGAGTGAAACAAGGCTGCCCACTGTCACCATTACTATTTAATATTGTATTAGAAATGTTAGCTTTAGCAATAAGAGAAGAAAAAGAGATAAAAGGAATCAGAGTAGGATATGAAGAAACCAAATTATCACTCTTTGCAAATGACATGATGGTATACTTAGAGAACCCTGGAGACTCAACTAAAAAACTACTAGAAACAATTCACAACTTTAGCAAAGTGGCAGGATTCAAAATTAATCCACATAAATCATCAGCATTTTTATATATTACCAACAAAGTTCAGCAGCAAGAGATACAAAAAGAAATTCTATTCCAAATAGCAGATGATAGGATAAAATATTTGGGAACCTATCTGCCAAGGAAAAGTCAGAAACTATACGAACTAAATTACAAAACACTTTCCACACAAATAAAATCAGACCTAATCAATTGGAAAAATATTAAGTGCTCATGGGTAGGCAGAGCAAACATAATAAAAATGACAATACTACCCAAACTAATCTACTTATTTAGTGCCATACCAATCAAACTCCCAAGAAATTATTTTATAGATCTAGAAAAAATAGTAGCAAAGTTCATTTGGAAGAACAAAAGGTCAAGGATCTCAAGGGGATTAATGAAAAAAAAGGCAGATGAAGGTGGCCTTGCTATACCAGATCTAAAACTATATTATAAAGCAGCGGTCATCAAAACTGTTTGGTACTGGCTAAGAAATAGAGCAGTGGATCAGTGGCACAGGATAGGATATCCGGACAATCTAGGCAATAACCTTAACAATCTAGTATTCGATAAACCCAAAGACCCCAGCTTTTGGGATAAATACTCTCTATTTGGCAAAAACTGCTGGGAAAATTGGAAACTAGTGTGGAAGAAATTAGGGCTTGACCCATACCTAACACCACATACCAAGATAAGATCTAAATGGGTTCATGATCTAGATATGAAGAGGGACTTTGTAAGCAAGTTAGAGGAATGTAATATAGTTTATCTCTCAGACCTGTGGAGATGGAATAAATTTATGTCCAAAGAAGACCTGGAACTCCTAATTGAACACCAGATGGATAATTTTGATTATCTTAAGTTAAAAAGTTTCTGTACAAACAAAACAAATGCAGACAAGATTAGGAGGGAAGCATCAAATTGGGAAATCATCTTTACATTTAATGGTTCTGATAAAGGCCTCATTTCTAAAATTTATAGAGAATTGTCTCATATATATAAGAATTCAAGCCACTCTTCAATAGATAAGTGGTCAAGAGATATGAACAGACAATTTTCAGATGATGAAATTAAAACCATCTCTAGTCATATGAAAAGTTGCTCCAAATAACTATTGATCAGAGAAATGCAAATCAAGACAACTCTGAGATACCACTACACACCTGTCAGATTGGCTAAAATGACAGGAAAAGATAACGATGAATGTTGGAGGGGATGTGGGAAAACTGGGACACTAATACATTGTTGATGGAACTGTGAATGGATCCAACCATTCTGGAGAGCAATTTGGAGCTATGCTCAAAAAGTTGTCAAACTGTGCATACCCTTTGACCCAGCAGTGTTTCTACTGGGCCTATATTCCAAAGAGATCTTAGAGGAGGGAAAGGGCCCCACATGTGCAAGAATGTTTGTGGCAGCCCTTTTTGTAGTGGCTAGAAACTGGAAACTGAAGGGATGCCCATCAATTGGAGAGTGGCTGAATAAATTATGGTATATGAATGTTATTATTGCTCTGTAAGAAATGACCAGCAGGACGATTTCAGAGAGGCCTGGAGAGACTTGCATGAACTGATGCTGAGTGAAACGAGCAGAATCAGGAGATCATCATACACAGCAACAACAGTATTACATGATGATCAATTCTGATGGACATGGCTCTCTGCAACAAAGAATTGTCTCAAACCAGTTCCAATTGTTCACTGAAGAAAACCATATACACCCAGAGAGAGGGAAATGAAATATGGACCACAACGTAACATTTTCATGATCTCTATTGACATTTGCTTGCATTGTGTTGCCTTTCTCTGATTCTTTTTTTTTTTTTTCTTGTAGATAGGATTTTTCTTGCATAACTTCTCAAGCATTTCAACATTATTAACATATAGTGGACTTCCTGCCATCTAGGGGAGGGGAGGGGACTGGGGGTAAAATTTGTAATGGAAAGCTTTGTAAAGATCAATGTTGGGGAACTACCCATACATATGTTATACAAATAAAAAGCTTTAATAAAAAAAAATGAAAAAAAAATATGCACTTAATAAATACTTATGTCCTTCCTTCCTCTAAATGAAATTAGAAAATGTACAGAAGGAAGATGCTAATAAATGGAAAAATAAATTTATCCGTCCCTGAAGAAGCATATAAAAGAGTTTGTAGAATCAGCCTCATTGTGGAGCCAGAGACAAAAAAAAATCTTGAATTCATGGGATATGTGGTCATCTTATTTTGCTATATCATGGTAAACAAAGAAAAGGAAACCACATGAAGATATTTGTATCTAACTTAACTAATTAACCTTTTGTTCTTTCAGATGAATTTTGTAATTTTTTCCCCCTAGCTCCGTAAAGTATTTTTTTGGCAGTTTGGTAATGCATTGAATAAATAGATGAATGTGACTGCAGTTATCATTTTTATTATATTAGCCCAGCCTACCTATGAGCAGTAATTTTTCCATTTGTTTAGCTGACTTTATTTGTGTGAAAAGTGTTTTCTAATTGTGTTCATAAAGTTCCTAGATTTGACTTGGCGGGTAGACTCTCAAATATTTTGTTGTCCTCAGTTACTTTAAATAGAATTTCTCCATCTCTTGCCACTGGCTTTGTTGCTAATATATAGAAACCCTGATGATATATGTGGGTTTATTTTACTATTATATACTATTATATCATTTGCAAAGAATGGTAGTTTTGCTTCCTCATTTGTTTACTCTAATTCCTTCAATTTCTTTTTCTTGTTGCTAAAGTTGACATTTCTAGTACAACATTGAATAATAATGGTGATAATGGGCATCCTTGTTTCACCCCTAATCTTATTGGGAATGCTTCTAGCTTATTCCCATTACATATAATGCTTGCTGATGGTTTCAGATAGGTGCTATTTATCATTTTAAGGAAAATACCATTTATTCCTATGCTTTTAATGTTTTTATTAGGAATGGGTACTGTATTGTCAAATTCTTTTTTGGTATCTATTGAGAAAATCATACGATTTTTCCTTTGTTATTGATGTGGTCAATTATGCAGATAGTTTTCCTGATGTTGAATTTGTCCTGCAGAAAATTAAATTTATTTTAAAAGTTGATTAATCATCAGTTTAAAAAGAGGAGATGGAGCTAAGATGCTGAAGTACAGGCAGCAACCCAGCTGAACTCTCTCAACATCTCTCCAAATAACTTTAAAATTACTCCTCAAATCAAATTTTAGATTAGTGGAGGGGGAAAAAAGAGGACAAAACACGAGACATTTTTCATTCTAAAAAAACTTAGGAAGTTGGCAGGAGAGATCTGTGTGACATTGAGGTGGGAGCTGACCCAGAGTGGAGCAGTGCATTAGTGGGCCTTGGAGACTTTGTGACAGTGGCACCAGCAGCAGCCACTTTTTGAGTTCTTAATTCAGAAATTTTAAGAGCATCAGAAAATTGGTTAGAAAGAGATTATAGGGGATCCTTTGCTGGCACTGGATGCAGCCAGAACTGATTGCAACTCTTCTTTTCTTTCTTTCTTTCTTTCTTTTTTTTAATTAAAACTTTTTATTTGCAAAACATATGTATGGGTAATTCTTCCACATTGACCCTTACAAAGCTTTCTGTTACAGATTTTTCTCCCCTAGATGGCAGGAAATCCACTACATGTTAATTATGTTAAAATACTTGACAAATCGAATATATGTATGTATAGTTTCACACTTATCATTGTTGTGCAAGAAAAATCATATCTACAAGAAAAAAAAATCTGAGAAAGGAAACACAATGCAAGCAAACCTCAATAGAGAGCATGAAAATGTTATGTTGTGGTCCACATTTCATATCCCTCTTTCAGGGTATGTATGGCTTTCTTCACTGAACAATTGGAACTGGTTTGAAACATTTTATTGTTGAAGAGAGCCATGTCCATCAGAATTGATCATCATATAGTATTGTTGTTGCCGTGTATAATGATCTCCTGGTTCTGCTCATTTCGTTCAGCATCAGTCCATGCAAGTCTCTCCAGGCCTCTCTGAAATCATTCTGCTGGTCATTTCTTATAGAACAATAATATTCCATAACATTCATATACCATAATTTGTTCAGCCATTCTCCAATTGATGGGTATCCATTTAGCTTCCAGTTTCTAGCCATTACAAAAAGGGCTGCCACAAACAACTCTTATTTTCTATATATAATTCTGAGAAGCAGTTCCAGGGCTTGGCACAGTGTCTTCCCATCAATAAAGTTGAGCAGAGTCCAACTTTGACATAAAGTTCAAAGTCAAGATATAGGCTGGAAAAATAACTATTGAAAAGACAAAGATATAAGCTCAGAAGTTACAAGTATAGCCTCAAAGAAAAATGTTAATTGGACCCAAGCCTAACAACATTTCTCAAAGCATTAAATAAAGAGATGAGTAGTGAACGAAAAATGAGAAAAGAAATGAGAGTGATGCGAGAAAATTATGAAAAGAGAATTAATGTCTCCATTAAAAAAGAGATACAAAAAGATACCGAAGAAAAGAACTCCTTAAAAATCAGAATTGGCCAAATGGAAAAAGCTCTTTGTAGAAAATAATTCCTTAAAAAATTAATAATGGCAAGTGGAAGTTAACTCCATGAGATGATGAAAAATGACAAAATAAGGTCCAGAAAATAGAAAAAATAGGAGAAAAAGTGAAATATCTCATTGGGAAAACAAATGACTTGGGAAATAGCTCGAGGAGAGATAATTTAGTAATTATTGGACTACTTGAAAGCCATGATCAAAGAAATAACCCAGACATCGTATTTCAAGAAATCATAAATGAAAATTGCCCCAAATATCTTAAAAGCAGAGGGTAAAATAAAAATCAAAAGAATCCATTGTTTACCTCTTACAAGAGATTCCCACAATGAAAAATCTCAGGAATGTTATAGCCAAATTCCAGAGCTCCCAGAAAATATTGCAAGCAGCCAGAAAGTAACAGTTTGAATATTGTGGAGGCACAGGATAACACAAGATTTAGTAACTTCCATGTTAAAGGAGTGGAAGACTTGGCATTAGAACCAAGAATTACCTACCCAGCAAAACTGACTGTAATTCTTCAGGGGGAAAAAATGGATATTTAATTAAATAGAGGAATTTCAAACATTCCTGATGAAAAGATCAGAGCTAAATAAAAAATTTAGACATTTAGACACAGAATTGAAGAGAAGCATAAAAAGGTAAACTTGAAACAGTAATCATAAGGGACTCCATAAAATTAAACTGTTTTACATTCCTGTATGGGAAGATACATATAACTCCTAAAAGCTTTATCATTATTAGAGAAATTAGAGTCTACATAGACAGGGAGCATGAATATGAATTGATTGTGTTGGGATAACTTTCTTCCCCACTCTTTTCCCCTTCCCCCCTGACAAAAATGAAGAGATGAGAGAAATATACTGGGAGAAGGGGAAGGGAGGGAATTTTCTCACTTAAAAGTGACACCCAAGGAAGAGCTTATTTATAGTAGAGGGGAATATGAAGAGATGGTGGTCAATGTTTGATCTTTATTCTCATTGGTATTAGTTCAGAGAGAGAACAATATATGTTTATGTGTTTGAATGGATTGTATTAAGTAATCTTCAATGTATCTTCCAGTTTTAAATCTCTCATTCCCAATGCTGTATTTCTCTTACCTGAAACATAAAAAACATCTCTTTCCTTTTTTAGCTGTGGAATCATATTGAATTTGTAATCCAAAACTTCCAATTTTTTTTTCCCACACAGACCAGCTTTTTTCTTTCCAATTTTGTATTTGTGAAATTTATCTTTTGAACTCAAGTATAGAACTTGACATTGATCCCTGTTAAATTTCATCATTTTATCTGGCCTTTTTTTAGCATGTTAGAACCTTATTGAATTCTTTTGTTATCTTTTATGTCATTACGTCCAGCTTCTTTATATCTGTATATTTGATAAGTATGCACTTGAGGCCTTCATCCAAATAAGTGATAAAATGTTAAGTAACACAAATATTATAAAACTCTTCATTTCATGCCTAGTTAGATACTGACAAAAAGTCAAAACGACAAGACAAAAGTCAAGATGGCTGAAGATGCAGTAGGTGATCTTGGTGTTTTCAATGTCCGACCAAGCTCTAAGCAACTCACAGCACCTCTATCAGCCAAGTTCATGGCCACTGGAACAAACAATTCTCATTAGAAAAATCACAGTTGATGTTTTTACTGTGTACAATGCTCTTTTGATTCTTCATTTAGCATCAGTTCAAATAAGTCTTTCCAGGCTTTGAGAAGTGACATCAGTCTGCTCATCATTTCTTATAGAACAAATTTAATTAGAAAAAAAAAATTGAAAGTAACTTATTAACAGCTTATTTTGTTGGTTCTGTTATTGTTAACTTTGGATTTACATAACTGGATATCTTCCAGTTTTCAAAGATAGGAATAATTTTTAAATGAAGAAATGAAAACTATCAACAGTCATGTAGACATACTTCAAAACACTAATAATAGCATAAATGCAAATTAAAATAACTAACTCATTTTCAGCAAGTTAGCAAAGGTGATAAAAGATAAAAATTGCCAATGGTAGAAGGACTGTAAGAAAAAAGGCTTGCAATACAGTGTTGAAAGAGTTGTTAATTTGTCTAACCATGTTGGAAAACAGGAATTGTGCTAAAAAAAGAGAAAAAAATCATTAAACTATTCCTACCCTTTTAGTCTGTGAGTCAAGTAAGGGGCTGTAATACCCTAAGGAAGTAAAATTGGATACAAAATATATTACTCTCTGTGAAGTGAAAAAATTGAATTAAGAACTATATGGGAAGTCTAGCATGGAAGTGATACAGTATGAAATAACCTGGATCAAGAGAACAGTTTACTTAACGAATTGAGTAAGATAAAAGAAAAACATACACACACACACACATACATGTCAGGATTTAGGTCAGTGCAATTAATATTTATTCCAGAAGACAAATATCACCTCGGTAGGGAATTGGTAGACTACAAGTCTAGAATGAGGCATATATTCTCAGATAGAATCAGTGGGTCAGTTTATTTTTCTTTCTATACTTATTTGTTATCAGGGATGGTTTTAAGGAGAAGGAAATTGAGAAAGTGACAGAGATGTTTAAAAAAAAAAGTGACAGTATTGAGGAAGAAAGGATTTTAAAGCTTGGTGAAAATAGGGGCCCAGTCAAATTAGTAGCATACTATTCAGTTCCCACAAAAGATGTTATGTCCTAGAATTAGAATTATACAAAATAAATATATTTTCTAAAGATTATTAAAGTATTGTATGAAAAAAATGGAATCAATTTAGTCTGGCATAATGTGTGCTTGATAAAAACCACTTACGGTGATTTTTCATAATTGCTTCTTACTTTTCTGTATGTTTTCTAGCTATTCCTTTTAAATCATAATAAAATTTTTTCAGGAGTTTGAGTCAAGTTCATTTGCTTGTAGTTTGCAGATTCTTCTTGCCCCTTTGGCAATTTGGACAATATATACCTGTCTTCAATAAATAAAACATAGAATTTTAAAGTTGAAAGGGCCCTCAGCAACTGTCTAATCCAAAGGTTCTTTTTTTCCAAGATTCATGCAAAGATAGTTTTCAGTGTCCACCCTTGCAAAACCTTTTGTTATAAAATTTTCTCCCTCCTTCCTTTCCTCTCTCCTCCCCTAGAGAACAAGTAATCCAATATAGGTTATACATGTGTGCAATTCTTCTAAACATATTTCCCCATTTCTCATGTTGTTTATGAAAAATCAGATCAAAAGGGGAAAAAAGAGAGAAAAAACCCAAGCAAATAACAAAGAAAAAAATACTGTGTTGTGATCTACCTTCAGTCTTCATAACTTCTCTCAGGATGCAAATGGCTCTTTCCATCACAAGTCTATTGGAATTGTCTTGAATCACCTCATTGTTGAACAGAGCCAAGTCTATCACAGTTGATGTTTTTACTGTGTACAATGCTCTCTTGATTCTTCATTTAGCATCAGTTCAAATAAGTCTTGCCAGGCTTTGAGAAGTGACATCAGTCTGCTCATCATTTCTTATAGAACAATAATGTCCCATTACATTTATATTCTATAACTTATAAAGCTATTTCTCAACTGAAGGGCACCTACTCAGTTTCCAGTTCTTTGCCACTACAAAAAGGAGTTACAAACATTTTTGCACATATGGGTTCTTTTCCCTTTTTAATAATCTCTTTGGGATACAGACCCAGTAGAAACACTGCTGGATCAAAGGGTATGTACAGTTTGATAATTTTTATAACTTTTTGAGCATAGTTCCAAATTGCTTTCTAGAATTGTTGGATCAGTTCACAACTCTACCAACAATGTATTAGTGTACCAGTTTTCCCACATCCCCTCCAACATTTATCATTATCTTTTCCTATCATTTTAACCAATCTAAGGGATATGAAGTGGTGTCTCAGAGTATCTCCAATCAGTAATGAACTAGAGCATTTCTGGGTGGCACAGTGGATAGAGGACCAGCCTTGAAGTCGGGAAGACCTGAGTTCAAATCTGGCCTCAGATACTTAATACTTCCTAGCTCTGTGACCCGGGGCAAGTCACTTAAACCCCCTTGCCCCTCTCCCCAAAAAAAGAAAAGAAAGAAAATTGTTCCGTATCTCTTGATGATTTCTCAATTGGAACATGACTTACATCCTTATAAATTTGAATAAATTTTCTATATATTTTAGAAATGAGGCCTTTATCAGAAACATTGGATGTAAAATCCTCCCCGCCCCCCTATTTTCTGCTTCCCTTTCTAATCTTGGCTGCATTGGTTTTGTTTGTACAAAACCTTTTTAATTTAATATAATAAAAATTATCCAATTTCCATTTCATAATTTTCTAGTTCTTCTTTGGCCATAAATTCCTTCCTTCTCTATAGATCTGAGAGGTAGACTATTCCTTGTTCTCCTAATTTGCTTATAGTATTATCTTTTATGTCTAAATCATGAATCCACTTTGACCTCATCTTGGTAGATAGAGGATATTAGATGTTAGCCAATGCCTAGTTTCTGCCATTTTATTTCCTAGTTTTTTTTTTAAATTGATGACTCTATTTCAATATAATTAGTTTTCTTTATAATCCTTTTTATTTTATTTTAAGCATTTAAAAATATTCTGATTAAGGATGTACACAGGTTTCACCAAATGATTTCATGATGCAAAAAAAAGTTAAGTACTTTTGTCATAAAGAGTAAAGTAAAACTATGATCCTGAAGTATTGTGTGTCCAGCAAAGTTTATATGCCTGAAATTTTTAACAGGTGAAATAGGAACATAATAATGTGGGGATTGTGGGGATTAGCCATGAATGAGGATTAGCTATTTGGGAGTGGTGGGAGATAAAATGAGCAAGAATAAAACTATAGTTAATTGAGTCATGGATGTGGTAAGAATGAGAAGGCAAAGGTTTGGATTGAGGAAAACTAGGTTTGGATCCTAGTTATCACTTACTTTCTTCTGGATCTTGAGCAATTCACATTACCTGGGCCCCAGTTTCTAGTTTCTATTATTTCTAAGTTTATTTCCATGTCAAAATGTTGATTTATCTAAAGGTTGGTGAAGTAAATGAAGAAAAGATGTTTGGAGTTATGTATAACCTTTGAGATTTCTGTTGAAGAGAATAATGATAATCCCTTTCATTCTCTGTCCTTCAGTTTTTCTTTGAGTGACTGACAATGGGGACCAAAAATGTTGAACCATAAAAGGGTTGCTTGGAAGGGAATAAGCATTTATATCACATCTGCTATGTACTTTTTAGAAATAATATCTCATTTGATACATTACCATCCTTATTATACTACTGAGCAAACTGAGGTAGACAGAAATTAAGTAATTTGCTCATGGTCATACAGCAAAGTAGTGAATGTGATTGGATTTAAACTTGAGGCTTCCTGAATCCAAACCCAGCAGTCTATCCACTGTACCACTTTTATTGTTTCTAGCAGTGAGTCTTGCTTAGTATAAGTACAGTATTTCTTTTTTAGCCTTTAACCTGACTCTCATTCTTTTTTAGTTGCCTCCCAGGCATTTATATATACTTTCATAGTTTTCTGATACTTGAAATTTAGCATGTGGAAATCATCTTTTCCTAGCATCATCATTTTTGCCTGGTTGTTCAAACTTCCAAATGTTCTGTCTTTTTAAAGCTCCCAAACCCTAGTCAATTCATTTATTCTAACCCTGAAAATTTTTCTCTGTGGTGTCCTTTTAAATGTATCCTCTTCCTTTTTATTTCTGTAATCTCACCTAACCTTTCTTGTATTTGGATCATGACATCACTTTCCAAACAGCCTTTCTTCTCTTCATTCCATTGTCCTAGACATAGTTGCCAGGATAATCTTTCTTGCAGTTTTTATGATGTTTCTTTGCTGAAGAATCTGCAATGATCCCCTTCTTTGAAGTTCCTATGTTAATCTCACTTATCTATAAAAACCTTATTTATAGTATTACTGCCTATTTTGATCTCTGCACCCGAAGCAAAGCAAATCTGTTGTTTAGTACATAGGACTCTTCTCTCATCTCTTAACATTTTGTTATTCACCTCTTTTGAAGACCTAACTCAAAACTTATTTCTTTGATTAATCTCAGCCCATTTTAATCACGTCCTTTATTCCAAGTTCTTTCTGTTGTTCTTAAGTATTCAATTTGTACTACATTATTTTAACATTTGCCATGCTGCTATAGTTGTGTTTTTATGTGGGTGTGAGTGGGTGTGTATTCTTTATCCAATAAGATTGTAAACTGAAAGTTGTATGATTTTAAAAATTATTTCATAGTATTCCATTTTGTATAATACGTGCTCAAGGAATTCTTGCAAATTAAATGAAATGTGGTACTTTTTTTTTTTTAATAGGTGCAAGAGTGCTAAAATCTTATTAAAACCACAACTAGGATGGACAGTTATTTTAAAGCTGCTGTCAATGACTTGGACAAACTCCTTGATGATTTTGAACAGAGCACAGGTTTGTTTTCATTTGTGCTATTCCAGGGAAATGAGGTAGTATTTAACTCTCAATTATTTTACCCATACTATTTACAGGAAATTATGTATTCAACTTTTATGATATCTCTGTGCTATGTTTTACTTTGTTGTCATATCATTCTTGGTTTAATCTTATTCTAAATGTAGCTTGTAGCACAGTAAAACTTAAATTTGTGAAACCTAAACAGAAATACACTTAATTTAGATAACTTAGAAAATGTAACATGTTAATCTTTGAAAGGATATTAATTTTTCATTTGGTTTGTGGGTTGTGGATAAAGTTACTTAGAGTTAATTTTGTGTTTTCATTTTAAATAGATGAACATGATCATTACCACATGGCAGAAAATTCATACAATTCCAACTACTGTTCAGTTTCTTCAGAACTGCCTTCTTCAGAACCAGTTCCTCCAGCTCCCAAAGATCAACAATGTTTTAGTAGTGGAACCACCTCAGAAATACTCTGTGGAACTAATCAGGCTGCAACAAATGGAAAAAAACTTGGAGAATTAACATCTTCAATACAAAATGAAAAAAATGTAACAGGACTTGATCTTCTTTCAACTGTGGATGGTGGCTCTTCAGACGAAATCCCGCCTTCAAGCCTGGGGCGATGTGGTATTCCAGTCTGTGATCTTATCAGTGACATGGGTAATTTGGTTCACGTAACAAGTAGTCATGAAGATATTCAAACATTGCCATCAGATAATTTCCAAGCCAAAACAGAATCATTGATTGGCTTAGATTTGTCTGTTTTGCCAGATACTATTTGTGCTTCATCAGAAGACCATGGTTATGGTGATGTTTCCAATGAACAAAATGAAGGCAACTCTGCATTACAAAAACTAGAAAATGTTGCAACCAAAGAATTGAGTTTAAAAATAGATACAGCATTTTTAAAGTCATGTGATCATAATAGAACAGCCACTTTAGAAGACAAAAAGATAAATAATCAACTAGAACAAACTCATGGCCTTAACTCTGTGTATGCCTTGACACAACAGAATCCCAAAACAATTGATTCCAAAGACAAAAAACACAACTTGCCTTGTGAGTTGTTTAAAGATGATAAATCCTTAGTTAGAGAGGAGGTAATTGTGGCAGGCAGAAATCAGATAACAGAGTCCAAGGAAATAGACAGCACAAGTGTTGCCTGTGACTTTCCAAAAAGTGAAGGCTTATGCATAAATGACTCAAATACAAGAGATGAAAAATATAATTTATCCAATTCCTCCTTTCAGGAGGATAGGATTTTTTTACTTAGAAAACTACCTGCAGAAGAAAATTCATTCAATTTAGACATTAGAAGTAATAGCGATATGCTCCAAGATGTCTCTTCCACTTTACATATTTCTAATAAAGAAGTAGAATCCTCACTGTCCTGCCTTCCAATATCTGTGTCTATGTGTGGCTCACTAATTGAAAATGAAGATAAAAGTGATATTTTGCCTCAGAAGGAACAAGCTGATAGCATAGCACAAGATGTCATAACTGTACATGAAGAAATACCCAAGAGTATTGTTTTAGAGGAACCATTTAAAGACATTGAACCCTCTAAACAAGATGAACATACAAATATAATTGACCAAATATTTGTTGAAAATCTGGCAGGTAGAAAGTTGGATCTTGGCCAAATGACTAGCAGAACTGAGCCTTCTGAACACCATTATACTGATTTTTCTATTGCAGCAGACTCCAAAATAGAACATTCTGATGATGATATTCTGTCATTTCATGATCATCGTGAAGGTAACACTTTTTCAAGTAGTAGTGGTATTAGGCAGGAATTGGATTACTTTAATATTGATGAAGACTTAACAAGTGACACTCTAATTACTGATGCTGAACTTGATGCCTTTCTAACTGAACAGTATCTTCAGACCACTAGTGTTCAGTCCTTGGAAGAAAATACAGATGTGAACTCTCACTTGAATGAAATGAATGTGAAAGACTTAGTTAGTGAAAAGACTAATAATATGTATTTAAACAATAAAGACATAGTAAAGAGTGGAGTTTCTCATATTACTAGTATTTGTGGAGCAGTTGATAAACAATGTACATCAGAGGATGGTGGTCTGTCTTTAGGAGAAAAAGGTATATTTCCTATTCAGCAAGGGATGTCTAACAATAAGCCTGAAATTAATGAAATGTCTGGCTCAGATATTAATAGTCAGATGGCACATGCTGGAGGAGCCAGACCTAAGCAATTACTTAACTTTCCGTCAAGAACAACTAGTCCAAAGGATCTAAGCAAGCCTAAAGTACAAAATGTAGCAGAAATGGAAACCAGTGTAGCAAATTCTGTCTTCTCCAAAGCTTGTTCTGTGGACATTCCATCTGAACTTAACATTAGCCACAATGTTGATACTGAAAATAGTTTGGAAGCTGGAGACGCTTACATTGTAACAAACAAAGACCCTGTTCCTTTAACTGAAAAGACATGTAGAGAAGGCATGGTTTTAGGGCAAAAACAGCCTTCCTGGGTTCCTGATTCAGAAGCTCCAAACTGTATGAACTGCCAAGTCAAATTTACTTTTACAAAAAGGCGCCACCATTGTCGAGCATGTGGAAAAGTAAGTTATAAAAGTTAAAAAAAATTATTTTCTTCCTTTTTGGAAGTATGTTTTTGAGTATTTTATAAGGAAAATTAAACTGGTAACTTTTTACCCATGAAAATACAACTGTATGATGAACTATATTTCATCATTTTTCACTCTTATTAGTTCTAGTGATTATTATGGAAATATTTAAAACCCTATTGAGTCTTTTCATGGCTTGATTGATAATGTGGGTATGTGTGTATTATAGTAAGGAAGGAAGTACAAGGGCACTTTTGACTAAGGAATAGAAATTCATAAAAGCTAAGTTCATTCCTTTAAAGACAG
>JAJPUD010000505.1:227672-289467 GCA_023553655.1 Myrmecobius fasciatus
CAAAATTATCTTCTGGAGGCAAAAAGTGTTCTCAGGACACGAGTCCTGTCTTACCTGATGTGCATATGGTATGAAAGTATACAACTGCTTGTTGATAAAATACTTTTATGTTGTAAATGAATTCATGTTATTTAATAAAGAATACTCACCCTTGTGGATTTTGTAGGGTTTTTTTTTCTTAAAAGTTGAGAAATTAGGTGATGTGAATTATTTCAGATTTGTGGCAAATTTAAGGAAATGAGAATTAGAATTGAATTTAGATAAAGGTTTCCACAAGTTAAAAGAAAATGTATGGTGGCAATTTTGCTGTTCTCATACCGTTTTGAGTGTAATGCTTGACTATAGCTCAGAGAATTCTTCCCCACAGGAGAAGAAACTGTCATATCAACTTAATGTATTAAGATTTAGCTTCAATCATTCAGCCAGACTCTCAGGTCATGTTCCTTGTTCAAGTACCTGCTACTGCTTTCAGATCCTTTCTTGATGTTACTCACCAATTCTTTTGAAATTCCTGCTATATATCTGATTACCAAGGGATTCTTGTCTGTTGCCACCTCCCACTTTCAGGGAAGTTTCTTCAGCTGCCTCAGGGTGCTTTATCAGTCTTCCTTTCTAATCCATCTGCTGCTAAGATTCTTGATTTCATTCTTCATTTTGATCTAACATTATAGCCTCTCAATTCACCACCTCTCCCCACTCCTTTATTTTAGCTCCCCATAGATATGATCTTTAGTCAACTGGCAAACATTAAGTACCTATTAAGTCAGGTATTGTGCAAGACCTTAAACCTTTTGAATGTCCAATTTCCTGAATTCTGAAAGTCCCTTCTAGCTTGTTTCATGTTTATTAGCTTGTTTTTTGATCCCAGTTTTTCCTGCCAATCCACCTTTTTCTGGTTTCACTTTTCTTTCTTAATGTGGATTTATAAATTATGTATGGCAGCTAGATGCAGAGAAAGACCTGAATTCAAATCTAGACTTAGGTACTTCCTAGTGATGTAACCCTGGGTTTCACTTTACATCTGCCCGTTTCTTCCTGTGTAAAAGAGAGTAACACAAGCATCCCAAGGTTTTGAGGATCAAAAGAGTTATAAAAGGAGTTTAGCACTGTCTAAATAGAGGAAATGCTGTATAGATGCCAGCTATTATGCTTAACTCCTATCTTCTCCCTTACTACTCTCAAAAGTTTCCAAATATTGCTGACCCAATCTTGCTAATTCATTACAAAATATAATCTAAATGAGTCATTCCCTTTGCACAGGGATCTTTTTTTCTCTGATTTCTAGTCAGACTCCCCATAGCAACTGTTAAAAGCCTCTTTTCTACTTTAGCCCTCAACTCTTCCTTGAACTCTGCTCCCCAAATGGCCTGACATCCTCCTTTACTGAAAAGTCCAAAACTATCCATTTTAAATTTGTCTCCTTCCATATTTCAGAACCTTAATTTTGTTCCCATTTCTTTTCTTTTTAGTGTCATAGGATGAAATGGGTTTTCCTCATTGCCTGATTATTCCCATACTTATGTCTTTGTCTCTCTACATCTCCAGTTTCAGGCTGAACTAGATTAAAATGTAATTGGGAAATATTTAATTATGAAATATTAGAAATACAGGAAATGTGGAGAAAATTTAGAAATAATAGAATACAATAGAAGTGCTTCAGGAATCCTTATGGTTTAGTGGGTCCTTATTTTTATTTGCGTTTTATGCCTCTGTCCTAGACCATTGTTGCATTATTCCTTCTTTCTCATTTTCATTCTCTCCATTCTCAATAGTTCCTTACTCTCTAAACATGTTCCAAGTTTTCCCTATATTAAACACACATACCGATAAAAACATACCCACATACATACACATACACATACACACAATACCTTGCCACCTCTAAAATTTTAGGAGCTTTTCAGATTTAAAATGTTCTTGATATTATGACTAGAAGGAAGAATAAACCAAGTTAAACCCAATAAATTAAGGTACAGTATTTTCATAGTGGAAACAAAAGGACCAAATTAAATCACATAGAAAGATATTAATAAGGAAATGTAATACATTTCTCCTTACAGAGACTTTAGATGTGAAAATTCTTGGGAGTCCTCAAATACTGGCACATGAATAGTAAATGTTTTGATGCAATTCTTGAAGGATAGTGCATGGCTTTTAATGCCATTTACAATTTGGTTTCAGCCTACTTTTTCAACTTTCTCCATGTTCCAGTCAGATGGAGCTACTCATTGTTTCCTTATCTTTTTCTTGGTTCATCATCCTTGCACCCATTCCACCACATTTTCTTATGACACTTTGTCCTTATTTTGAGCCCTACATCTTTATATGTATGTCACATCCCCTCTAATTTACTGTCAAATTACTAATTTACAATCAATTGAGAAAAAGTGATTGTCATGTTTAATCTTCGTATCCTTAGCATCTAGTATAGAGCCTTGTATATAGTATCTAATAAAGGTTTAATTGAACTGAAACAGTAAGCTTGATGTTTATGCTATTAGGAATCTTTTCAAGTTTGCATGAATTAAAAGCTTATGCTTTTGGAACTAAATACATCAGAATTTTAAATGAATTCTGGGAAAAAACAGAAAATGATATAAGCTTATAAATGTTAGCCTTTAAATAAGTTGGTTCAAATCTCACCAGTCTCAAAAATAGAAGTACAGATGGAAGCCAATCTAGAAAATCTACTTTAGCTTTAGATCTTCCTTTATTTAAAAAACTTTTGGAGGTTGATTCTAGGACTATTAAGTGGGGATCCATTGAACCAGACTTGGAAATATTTAGATGTTTCCCATTTCATTTTCCTACACTCAGAAGTACGGAGTTGTAATTACCACAAATGTAAAAAGTACTATACTTTAAATGAATATATATATTTAAAGAAAAAAAAGTTATATAATCAAAGTGGTTATTATTTATTGAACATATTATTCATACCTCGTTTGGGTTCATTCCCAAACACTGCTATTTGAATTTTCTAACTTAACATATTACGTACTTCCCCTCTTTTGTCCCTCAACTGGGATTTTAAAAATAAACTAAGTAGAGGGGCAGTTAGGTGGTGCAGTGGATAAAGCACCAGCCCTGAAGTTAGGAAGATCTGAATTCAAATCTGGTCTCAGACACTTAAAACTTTCTAGCTAGTGACCTTGGACAAGTCACAATCCCAATTGCCTCAGAGGAAAAAAAAGTAGAAATTTATTGTGTTTGATCTTTGAATGTGTAGACTAAACTTTACCTTTTACTGTTTTTACTTTTTACTATTATTAAATTTAATCAACACTTGGAGTGAAGTACTTTACTGCTGCTCAGAAAATAATACCAATAATCTTTGTATTTCACAGATTATAAATGCAGTGGATCAGGGTCCTTCCCTGGAAGTGGAAAAATCCAAAGATGAAATAGCAGATACTGCAAGACAAGAGAAATTACAAAGTCCTGTTTCTGTAGTCCCATCTGTGGAAGAATTGCCCATTAATGCTGTAACTGAGATGTTACAGAATTCTCTTTCTTCTTTTGTATCTGACAGTGAAACACCCATTACTACAACAGTTGAGAAATCAAGTTCTGTTTCAATTGTTCCAGTATACGACAATTTATCTGCTAGTAGTTCATCAGATTATAGGTTGCTGTGTGGTATTGATAAATGTGTTAGGAAAGATATCAGCCTTATACCTACTGATGAGGATGGCTTGCCCCCTCTCCTTGTTGCAGCTGGAGAAAGAGGAGAAGGTAAAGCTTTATTAATATTACACTGATAATAAATTGTTTTGCATTTTATTTTTTAGTTACATTGTTTAAAGCTAACATTAAAAAAAAAACAAAACTCCTAAGCATGTTTTTTCTTAATATTCTATCTTACTTGTTGATAGGTCAGTATGTATAAACCCATAATGTAATAACTCAGTTTAAGAATATTTTAATTGGGGCAGCTAGGTGGCGCAGTGGATAGAGCACCAGCCCTGAAGTCAGGAGGACCTGAGTTCAAATCTGGTCTCAGACACTTAACATTCCCTAGCTGTGTGACCCTGGGCAAGTCACTTAACCTCAATTGCCTCAGCAAAAAGCAAAAAAAAAAAAAAAATTTTTAATTGATGAATTACATCAAATGAGTCTGTAATTCAGTTGATGGTGTTTGATTATTTTGATTACATCAACAAAACCAACCCTTGAATATTCTGGAAGGTATTTTAGATTAGCCATATGTGTTATTTCCCTTACTTATCTGAAATGTATTCTCTTTAAAGTAGCACATGTCCTTGGGGGGTGCTCTTAGATCTAAAGTTCATATCAGTAGATTTTTCAGTGGTTTAACTTGTTATGTATAGTGGTAGGCATTTGGAAGATACTTTATCTCAGAATGAATCCGTAACTTAGGTATTTCTCATGAATCTCCAGATATTCTACTAGATGGCATTAGATGTCCTTTCCTTTTATGTCTATGACTTGATGAAGATGATACTTAAAGAGATCTAATGTACCTCAGGACCTGTGTATTTTTAAGATTATCCCAGTGACTGACAAATTTTTTTTTCCCGTCTATTCAATACTTTGGAAGCAAATAACTTATCTTGCCATTTTTTCAATGAAATTAAGGATTCGAATTAGATGATTTCTGATGTCTCTTCCAGTTGTATAATTAAAACATTCTACCATCTTTCCTAGTATGAGCTAGTTGCAGGTGGTGATTTGTTTACACATTCTTCAGGAATATATATATATGTGTGTGTGTGTGTGTGTATATATATATATATATATATATATTTATCAAGCAATGGCTATATTTTAACAGTAAAGTAACAAGTGGGGTTACACAGCTAATAAGTGTCTGACACTGGATTTGGTCTCAGGTCTTCCTCACTTCTAGGCTTGTGCACCTCTGTCCACTGCACCACTTCTCTGCCGAGTCTTCTGATTTCAAATCTGGCAAGGTTTCTACAGCAACATGCTGCTGCCAGCATGGAGACAAAGAATAGAGTCTAGAGAACTAAGTAGGATTAACAAGATAGTATCTGAGAAAGGAATTGGATTTGTAGACCATGAGTTAAAATTCAGGAATGACCATGATGAATTTATAAACCTAAAAATAATGAAAGTGGATTATCAAGCCCCAGTGTGCGTTATATCATATTAAAGCATTTTAAATAGATGAACAAGAAATTATACTGGCTGAAGTGAATGTATTTTTACTTTTTTTTATTATTATTTTTTTAATTAAAGCTTTTTATTTACAAAATATATGCCTAGGTAATTTTTCTTTTTTCTTTTTTTAAATTTTTTAAAGCTTTTTATTGGCAAAACATATGTATGAGTAATCTTTCAACATTGACCCTTACAAAGTTCTCAGTTACAAATTTTTCCCCCCTAGCCTCCACCCCTCCCCCAGATGGCAGGAAGTCCACTACATGTTAATTATGTTAGTATTTTTACTTTTTAGATCCTGTAGTAGAAGAATGTCCATCTCAGGAGCAAGTCATTTCACTCCTTGAACATGGAGGATCTAGTCCATTTACATTTATCCTAAATGCCAATCTTCTTGTAAATGTCAAGTTAGTAATTTGTAAGTAATAATAGATGTTTCTTTAACCATTTGATAGACACTAATTTTTTGAGAATTTATAAAATTCAATTAAATTTTGACATATTTTGATTAGCCTTGATATATGTAAATTTATGCAAGACAACACTTGAACCATCAGATAAACATGGTGACTATACTTAGCACCAGTACCTGGTACATTGGCACATTGAATAAATGTTTTATTGGTTGATTCTAATTCAAATATTGAGTCTAATTGGCAGCAGGGGTACTTAATTTCTCACACATGTGTGTGTATGCATATATATGTATATATATGTACAAACATTTATGGCTGATACATAAATTAAAGAGCATTTATGGCTGGATTCTACCCTGTTTTTAAGAATCAACTTAAGAGGAAGTAAATAGCCAATTTTAGTGATCTTTTTAGTTTCCAGCATGAATCTTACCTAGCTCCCTCTTGTTGTTGCATATTTAGCCTTAATGTTATTTCTTGTTCAGTGGTCTCTGATGTGTGGCCAGTGTCAGATTCCAAGGGCTTTGTGCATGACTGCAAAGGATATGTGTTAAAAAAGAGGATGGGAAATTGTTAATGTTTTATAATCTTGCTTTTATCATTTAAGATTCTTCGGAAAAATATTGGTACTTCTCAACTAATGGACTACATGGTTTGGGTCAGGCAGAAATTTTTATTCTTTTGTTCTATTTGCCAAATGATGATAGAATTCCTAAGGACATCTTCACTTTATTTCTCAACATTTATAAAGATGCAGTAAAAGGTATAGAATTTTTTCTTGAGCTTTTGGATCTAGGGTATTGAAATGGGTTGATATTAATAAAGAGGTTCTTTAGAGATGTGTCTTCAAAACTATGTTGTTCTTTGAAAGCCCCTGCTTTTATGTTATGTCTTTTATATAAAATCTTTTAACTGCATATTATTGTTTACATTTTGGTTATCTGAAGCTTTGAATTTATCCACAAACTGACAAAATAAAGAAGAATAATTAAATCATGCATATATTAGGTGCTCAAAATAAAAGGAGCTTAGTACAGTGTAAAGACAATTTCCTCCTCTTTTTCACCTTATTTAAAATAAAGAAACATTGCATTTTAATATATCTAAATCTATATCCCATTAACTTAAATGTTTAAAGTTTTGATTACAAGATGTTATAGAAAAGTTTCACATTATATGCAGTGCACATTTAAGAGTTTATACCAAAAATAGGTATTTTTATTAACTTGTATATAATTTTTTTTTTTGGGCTAGGAAAATACATAGAAAACTTGGATAGTATTACATTTGCTGAAAGTTTTCTCAATAGCAAGGATCATGGAGGATTCCTATTTGTTACACCTACTTTTCAGAAACTTGATGATCTCCCATTACCAAGTAGCCCTTTTCTTTGTGGAATTCTCATCCAGAAGCTGGAGATTCCTTGGGCAAAAGTTTTTCCAATTCGCTTAATGTTGCGATTGGGAGCAGAGTATGGAGGTAAGTTTTGCTAATATCATCAAAGTATAAAGCTATCTTGAGTGCCAAGGATTGAGAGTAAAGTAGGTTAAGTTTAATGAACTGAAAAAGAATACAGTCAGCATTTAATAGTTTTTTGTGGATGAACCACTTTCATATTGTCAATGTAAACTATAAACTTAGACCACCTTCTACTGCTTTACTCAGTCTTTGGCATGCTATATAGATGATAGGTGTTCAAAAAATGTAATTTTAATATCTGACAGAATTATAAGATCCCTTCCATGTGTTGCCCCCACATTTTGAAAAATCTGCCTAAAATTTTTTTGGCCGGCCTTTTGTACCAGGGAAGTCTAAATTTTTCTTTTCTTTTTTTTTTTCCCTTTTTATGAGATATTTACATTATCTGATTATAAAATTTGGGTTGATATTGTGCAATATATATATATATATATATATATGCACACACACACACACATATACATTTTAGGCATTTCTGAATTTCTAAACTTTTTCTGTGTTGTTTGCTGGCTTTTGTGTGTCATCTGTGGCTTCTGCAAAACTAAAAAATTCCCAATAAATTTCTTATGCCAATCCATGGTATATTGAAATTGTGTTGGAAAAAGTCATGGTATGAAAGCAACTTTTCCCCCCATCAAATTTGTGGATGTTATGTTTTTGTGTGTTCACTTTTGAGGAGTGACCTATTGATTTGAGACCTTTATTACTGAGGTATGTTGAATCAATATGGTTGATTCTTATTTAGAAAGAAAAACCCCATTAGAAAAGTAAATTCTAATTCATATCCTTAGAGTGGATCCATTGTAATTCCAAGGGAAATTTCTTTTCTTTTTGAAAATGTTTGCCTCATGTAGTGGACTTCCTGCCATCTAGGGGAGGGGAGGGGAGGGGACTGGGGGTAAAATTTGTAATGGAAAGCTTTGTAAAGATCAATGTTGGGGAACTACCCATATATATGTTATACAAATAAAAAGCTTTAATAAAAAAAAAAATAGTAAAGCCAGAAAATGTTTGCCTCCCTCCCTATGTTTAACTCAAAGTGATATATTTTGTATACTTAAAATTTTGAAATATAAGAAATTAACATTATCTTTAAGAATTTTCTGAGAATTTTGTAGATTCTTTTGAGATAGTATCATGACATCAAGTATTTTGAGTTTAAAAAAAACTAGATGTTTTGTTGTGGCCATTTTTGGTCATAAAACTGATATTAGTATTGCATATTTTATTTGATTTAATGTCATCTCTTTTCTCATAGTAATTGTTGGATGCATGTGAAATGTATGACTTATGAAATATTTGAAATTTACATCTAATGTATCAGTGTTTGTTTGAGGGAGAAAAATTCAGAGCACAATTACCCATTATTTAAAGATAGATCAATACAGTGGAGATATTTAAGTGTGTCTATAAAAATATAATTTATTGTAGAAGCTTTAGAAAATGTTTACCAATTAAAGTATACAAAAAAAATAACATCAAACTTTCAGCTTGAGTTCTTCATTCTATGAACCAAAGGCATGTAATGTAGGAGGAAGTGCTATATTGAATCTGGTCCTTTCAGCCTTATCTTAAACATTGCCACCAAAGGCTATTTTTGGTGAAGGCAAGTTTGTTCATTAATCACAAAAAATTACAAATATACTTTTGTTCCCTTTAACTTGTTATAGCTCTGTTATTTTAGAATGCATCTTAATCATTTTTAAGGTTGGGGTGGAGATTGGAAAAAGAGGAAGAGAATGGATGGGTGTCTGGGTCTGTGACTTCATTTATTTATAGAACTTCTTGTGAGGAAACTCCCTATACTTATGTGAATCAGCAAATGTGTAATTTACAGTGTTCTGTAACTTAAAAGTGTTGCCTAGGGGGCTGAGACATCAAGTGAGGGTTATAGAATTTGTATATCTCAGATTTTCTTAACTCTAATGATAGCTCTTTATCTAGTATACTGTGCTGCCTCTCTTAATCTATATTTTTAGTTTCTGCCATCTTTGGGGCAGTTCATTTACAAACCATTATGTAAAGTAAGACTGTGTCATAAAATGACCTCTTGAAACTTCAAGGTTAATGCTAATGTATGAGTTTTAATTAGCTTTATATGTAAATATTTTATAATTAAAATACTTTAATTTTCTTTTTTTATTTATAATTATTTATAATAAAATTAACTTTAATTTAAAAAAAATATTTTATAATATTTTCTTTCCTTCCTAGCCTCAACTTATACTGTTTTAATACTCCTGACAATATTCTAAGACTATATTATGCTTTTGTATTTATTCTGTCATTAGTTTCCAATTTTGTCTTCTGCATATATACCTTTTAAAATTGATATTTTAAAAAATCTTTAAAAATAAAGCCTGATATCTGAGATATGTAGGGAATTAAAACAAATAATTGATAATACACATACTTTCCCTCCCCCCCCACGATTCTTTCCTAAATTAGAGTTTAGGTGATGTGTTAATTAACCTAAGAAAAATGTCACTCAGTATTAGTATTTTAGGTCCCTAATTTTTCATTGTATTGTTTTATGAGATGGTCATTTTTATATTTTAAATTATATTCTACAGATCTTATTTTCAGATTGTGTTTTTAATCCTTAGATTTGCTTTTCTGAAGTTCTCTGTTGCCATAGAATATATGGCAAATTTGGAACCAGAGGTTCTGGGTTCAAATCCTTGCTCTTCTTACTTTCTATATATGACCTTGATTCAGTCATTCATCCTCTCTGGGTCCAAGTTTGCTCATATAAAATGACTGGATTGGATTAAATGCTTTTGAGGCCCTTCTTACTTTATTTCTGTTATTTTATGCTCCTTTACCTGTACTGGGCTGCAGTAATAATTACCTATGAGTCTGTGGTCTTCTGATCTTGCCTAAAACTTCATAGTCTTTTGAAATACTTTTTAGGTTACTTACCATTTATGTTCAAGTCAGGTACTAGAAGTGGGTATTATTGGCTGTATACTTTGACAAGTCCTTGAGAAAGATATTGCCATCCTCTTCATTGTTATCAGATCAACAAATAGCATGGCTTTATAATGTGTCAGCAGGAATTATCCTTACATTTCTTCTTCCTCTGACCTTTACTAGACAGGTCTCTTAACTGATGGCACCCATGGCTCCACATTATCGTTATTTGGGAGAGGTGGCTGCCTTCTGTTCACAGTGTGGATCCTTTTCAAGTGTCTTCATGAGGTACCCATATTGGGTTCTTCAGTTCTGGTGTTCAGGTGGCCTTCTTTCACTTCTCTTGGGTTTCACATTATTCCATCTTCCCAACTTATTGATGTAGATAAAGCTTCTCCTTTTTGTCTTCAGATACCTTTTCTTTTTTGATTATGTATTTTTTAAAAAAGATTTTCTTTCGCTTTTGTAATCTAGAGAGTTGTATTCTGAGAATCAAAGGAAAAATAAGACATTTTTAAAATGTACTACTATAGAAATACTTATTTCCTTTCTCGATTTCTCGTTGTTTAATGGTTCTGCCACAGGACTAGTAACACGAAGTTAGGGGAACAGGACTCTCCTTTTATTGGGTGATGTTCTGCTATAGAAATAGTCCTTTTCTTGCATTTGAAGAAGTTGGCAGCAGTTGTGGGCCTTTCTAACTGCTCACTTTTTTCTCCTGCACGTGCTGAAAAAAATAAGTTTCAAAAGATTTAGGGACATCCATAACTTTAGGAAGAGATTACTTAGATATTGAGTGCCTTAAAAGATTTTTCATAACTTGATGCAAATATCTTTTGCTAATTGAATAAAAATTTTGTGTGAGACTAGTTTCCACCCATATTGTAATTTTTCAGCTTTCCAAGCCTTCAGACACAACTGTTTTGGTGACAGTCCCACCAAACTCTAACCAAATCTGTAGTAGAGGGTTTTTGTGCCTCCCTTTGGCATTCTGGTGAAGCTTATAATTTATCAAAACAATGTTTTTAAATAATGGAAAAAATTTAAATTTATTTTCACTAACCTCATTTCACTTAGAAGTTAGTGAAAATAAATATATGTTTTCGTTTTCCCATTCCAGTTTATGGATCCCTGAAATCTAATCATCTGTGGAACCCAGGTTATGAGTACCTGGTTTATAGGTTTGAAGTTTGGCTTGGTAACTCAGTAGTTCTATTTATAAAATGGAAATATAGTTTAAAAAAAAGCTTTATTATAATCATTAATACCACTTTTCCTCACTCATGTACAGTATATCCCACACCTTTAACAAGTATCAGATGTCGAAAACCTCTTTTTGGAGAAATAGGACACACTATTATGAACTTACTTGTTGTGAGTAAAATTAATATTTTGCTTAATTTTACTTCTTGTTTGCACATTTTTACTTAGCAAGTATCATGCATTTAATTTGTGATTAGTATTGTTTGGCTCTTTTGAGATTCTGAAAATGAAGTATGCTAAGTATTTTTTCAAATATGTGAATTGGCCTCATCAAGTGTTCATTTAATGGATAGTTCATTCAAGTTCAGTGATAGCAATTTTTCAAATGGACCATCTTTTGGAAAGTGTTTAATAGAGGATTCTCTTATCAAAAAATTAAATATTGTCTAGTAGACTCATGGTCCATTTTGCATGTTTTGAGCTTTGAAGTTTCTCCTGCTAGAAGAAAAAAACTGAGAATGTTACTTGAGCACATGGGTTTCTATATATACAACGGCAGCAACATTTATGTAGCTCTAAAGTTTGTAGAATATTTCATTTATTCTATGTCATTTGGACCTCACAATTATCCTGTGAGGTAGGTGCTGTTATTACTCTCATTTCATAGAAGAGGAAACTGAAGCTCAGAAAGATTGTTCAATGACTTGTCCAGTGTCACACAGCCAATATTAGTTTCTGCAGCAGAATTCAAATTCAGGTTTTCCTGAATTCAACTTCCATCCATCATGCTACCTAGCTTTCCTTTAAAGAACAGTGGCTAGTAAGCTTATGAAATTAAAAAGAAATTGCTTATGAAAATGTTTAGCAACTCACTTATTTTCTTTTTACCTTAATCTAATGACAGGTTAATACTGTGCATGCTTCTTCCACCTATCATGTATTTTGTATATGTTCCATACTCCTATATCCATTCCAGACATACTTTTCTTCACTTGGCTATTTCCTTCATGGTGGTGATAGATAGCAGATAGAAATGACAGTTCCTCTGTCTCCAACTTGCCATAAGCACCAGCATGTGACATTTGAAATAAAGTTATTTACTACACTAATGTAGACAGTAAAAAAGTTTGTAATTATATTTTTAGGTGAACTATTTCATATTTTTTTTGCTTTACTTGTGTTTGTATACTCTATATTAGGGATATATTTGTAAGGACATGATAATGGTGATTAACAGAATGCTACCAACTTATTTTTGTTATAGGACCTCCGAAATTATCAGTACACTTTGCATAATATAGAACAATTGTTGATTCACATGGAAATGGGTAAAAGCTGCATAAAAATTCCTCGAAAAAGATACAGTGACGTAAGTACAATTGAATTTTTTAAAATGTGGGGCCTGTTTTAGTAATATAGATTTTATATTTACTTAGGAGAATATTGCATGTCATCTTTTATTTTCATTCAAACTATACCTTCATACTCATATTTCATTGAATAACCTTGTCAGTGCTGATCAGACTTCTGCATTCTTAGAAATTCTTGTTCTTATGCTTCCATAAATTCTCCATAGAGGATCTACGCAGTAAGCAAGAGATGATCTTGGTTAAAAAACAAAACAAAAAACAACCCCAAAAACATATCTTGTGTATATATCACTGTTTTAATGTATGGTCTTGTTTTTTTTTTCTCTTTACAGATTTATTTGTATCTTTTGTTTTAGAACTTTTTTTTTGTGCCACATTAAAGAGAGTTATTTTAAATAACTTTTGTTTAACTAAATGATATTCTAAGTAAATTTTGTTCTCACCAAAGCTTGCCAGTGATCAACCGCTCTAGGAATGTGATTTCTTGAATTATTTTAATAAATGCAGAATACTTTACATTTTTATATTAACAGGTAATGAAAGTCATAAATTCTTCCAATGAGCATGTCATAAGCATTGGAGCTAGTTTTAGTATAGAAGCTGATTCTCATCTAGTCTGTGTTCAAAATGATGGAGTTTATCAAACACAAGCCAACAGTGCAACCGGCCATCCTAGAAAAGGTAAGAATTTTTTTTTTTTAAATCACATTTTAGTATGAAAACTTAATTTTTCTCTTATTATTTTAAATGATAACATAAGACTTTTTTGGTCATTAGTTTTAACAGAAGCACTGTTACATAGGAGTCAAAATAAGATATGAGACTTTTAAATTTTGAATATTAACTAGATCACTGTTCCATCAAAAAACAAGTTCTCTTCTTTGCTGCTCTCTCCTGCTGCCTTCTGCCGCTTCCTGCGGCTCCCTTCTCTTCCCCAGTTGCTTACTACTATTTTCATATCTTGAAGACAATGGTGAGTACTATTTGGGAAGTTATGAATTCATTTTATAACATAATAAACATGATAAGACAGACATCTATCTGATCCAAGATAGTTTTGGTGTAGTTCTGCCTAGAAAAAGAGGTGAATTTGCTGACTTAGGCAGTTGTTTATTATTTCATTGTCTTGTAATGTGGTTTCCTTCTGAGGACAAAAAGCAGCAGTATCATTGAAGGCTAGTGGATTGAGTAAGAAGTTCCTTTCTTCTGTTCTCTGGATATGTGACCGTGGGAAAGACATTAAATCTCTTTGAATCTCAGTTTTATCTGTAAAATGAGAGCATGACTTAACATTTCCTAAGGGCCTTTTAATTTCAAAATTTCCATTTCTTTGTGGTATGAAACTTTTGTAAGGGAGACTTACTCCAGAATTACTAAATTTAAATATATATTCCAAATCCAGTGCATTCAGGTTCATTTCCTTTTTGTTCTCTAATGTTTAGACCATACATTCTTTAATACTTTGGGAATTAGAATATCAGTGTCTTATATTTTTCCATATCAGGAAGTATTTTGTGATTGTATAATATAATCAGAAAATATTTTGTCAGTCAGACCTCTTTCTAACCATCATTTCCAGTAACTGAAGTAGTCTATAAAAATTAATTTTCTAGTTAACTAAAACATATTCCCTTCTAAGCATTTGTCTTTTTGGGGGGGGGGTTAATACATTTGTGGTAAAAATATTCTTAAAATGTATTAAATCCAAACCAGAATATATTTACACCCTTTTCTTAAATAAAAAATTTTGGGATGATAAAATCATAAACCTAGAGGTGGGAAGGCCCTGAGAAATCATCTGGTATTTCCTTTTTTATATGGGAAAATCAAGATCCAGAGTGGTTCAGTTTCTTGCCCAAGGGTCACACAGGTCACAAGTTCACAAGGTAACATGACTTGTATACTACATGTTAGCTGAAATTTGAAGTAAGTTCCTCTGACTTGAGCTAATTCTCATAGTTTTATTCTATTATATTGCCTCCTTGGAGGTCATTATAATGAATATTAAATATTATACCTTAAATGTGATAAAATTATGTTCTTGGAGCCTTTTGAGGAGTGATGGGCTGTTTGTCATTTATGACCCTAGGCTGCTCTTCATTTGAAGTCTGAGGGTAAAGAATGGTTTTGGGTGTTTTTTGTTTTTGTTTTTTCCAGAATTTTAGGTCAGTTGATTATCAGTTTTTAGTGTTATTAGTGTGCCTTCTTGTAGCCCATATTCATTCTTCATTTACTGCTTCTAATTTCTTATTTAGAATTAGAATGAAAAAAACTCAGCTTATTAGAACTGTGAATAAACTAGATTTAATAGGTTTAGTGTGAGGGTCTTATTTATGAATAAAGGATTGATGTTGCAGAGAGGTTGAGAAGGCCATTGTCATTGAGAGGATGGCAAGTGTTGAGGAGGGAGTTGGTAAGAAAATATCCTGTTCCTCTGGTGCTTTATGATGATATGAAGGGAACTCTGGGCTCTTGAAGCAGGGCACCGTATCTGACAGTGCTTGTCAAGTTGGAAGAACTTTTAAATATAGTGACTTGACACCTTGTTTGTCATATCAGAAGACTAGTCTAACTACATTTGCAGAGGATTATTCCTGGGTTGAACACATATTTTTATGGCCATAGTTACTCGTGGTGATTCCAAACAAATCATAGAGGACAAATGTTCTGAATCAGTGAATTGAGGGACCAGCAAAATAATAAATCCTTAAAAGTATTTAAGTTTGATGTCAGAGAGTATCCTCACCATATTTTTGTTTTTAAAGAAAATTACTCCAGTTCAAAAGAGCCTAGTTTTAAAAGACATTTAATAAAAATTTTTAATACTTTTTAAAATATGTGATTGTTGGCATCTAGTGGACTTATCATCACCACCACAATTTTTAGTATTAAGAACATTCGTCTATTTCATTTTCACAGCATCTTTCATACATTGTCCCCTTCTCTCCACTACTGTATGCCCTCATTATCTCAAGCCTAGATTTATTACAATAGCTTGCTGGTGAATTTACTTGCCTTGTCTCTCCTAATTCCAGTAAACTCCATTCAGACACTAAAAGGATTTTTTTTTTTTTAAAGTACAGGTCCTATCATGTTATTCACTGGGCCCCTCTCCGCCATGCTCCTTGATCAATAAATTCCAGTGGCTATTCAGAACTCTTCATAACCTAGCTCTCTCCTGCCCTTTTAGTCTTTTTATCTTATTTCCCCTTACATATACTTCATTCCAGTGACACTAGCCTCCTGACTATTCTTTCAGTAATTTTAGCTATGGGCATTCTTTCTGGTTGTATCCCATGCTTGGAATACTCTCCCTCCTCAACTCTGCCTATTGGCTTACCTTCTTTTTAAGTTCCATCTAAAACCATTCCAACTATAAGAAGCCTTCCCTAACTCTTCTTAATTCCAGTGCCTTCCTTTATTATTTCTTATTTATATAGGTTGTTTGTGTATGTTTGTTTGCATGTTACCAACCCGCCCTCCTCCCCCAAACTGTGAGCTCTTTCAGGTTAGGGACTATCTCTTTTTGTATCCCTAGTGCTTAGCACAGAACTTGGCACATAGAAGGCATTCAATATTTAATGAATTACTTATTATTATCAATGTGGTTAATATTGTTTGATCTGGCCAAACAATTATTTTCTATCTCTAAAAACACAATATTTTATTCCATTTGGGGCTCACATTGTTTCTTTTGCTTAGAAGATCCTCATTTTCCTCTCTGCACTTATATACTTAAATTCTTACTGATAAGAAAAAGCCCAACTTAAACATTTCCTTCTCCATGACATTTTCTGTGCATCCTCTTGTCAGAAGCTACCTTCCTTCCAGCTTAGTCTAACACACTGATGAATTATTTTCCATTTTAGTTATCTATGTCTGTGTCATACCGCTTTGTCAGGCTGTAACATGCACAGAGACAGTTTTGAAATTATTCATAATAATAAGTGCTAATATTTAGCAGAGAACACTTTACATTAATATTGTCTAATTTGATCCAAACAACAACCCTATGAGAAAGTTGCTATATTATATCTCTGTCTTAAAGATGGGGAAACAAGCTGAGAGGGTTTAGTGACTTACCCAGGTACCTATCAAAATTTGAACCTAGTCTCCTTGATTTCAAGTCCAATGCTTTTACAGGGATGGGGACTAGGATTATGATTCATTTGGCATATGGAACTCCTGGATGTATAAACTCCCTCTTAACAGTGCATGTTGGCATTTTTAATGTAGTTTATAGTCTTGAGAATTGTTTAGAGCACTTAGAAATCAAGTGACTGTTAACGTGTCAGGCAGGGCTTCTGAATCAATGTCTTCTTAGCTGTGAGGCCAGCTTTCTTTTTGCTGCCTAGAATTACACACATGTATATGTATATATGTACATATAATTTAGCAAAGTAGAAAGAGAATTTTTCTGTATCCCCTTTTACACTTTTTTGTTCTGTGCTATATAAAAATGTTTTATTTTCTTTTTGTTGTGTTATGTTGTTGTTGTTGTAATCTGTCACCTCTGTGTCCTCCTTCCTGAATATAAACTGTCCCTCCTAACATATACGTATAGTTCAGCAAAAATAAAGTTGAGATATTAGTCATGTAAAAAGAAAAAAAAAACCTGATAGGTATTACTTTTTGATAGCAACTTAGTAAATTTAATTAATGTACCATGAAAAACCCATCAGTTTACTGATTTTGTTTTTCTTTTTTTAGTGACTGGTGCAAGTTTTGTAGTATTCAATGGAGCTCTAAAAACATCTTCAGGATTTCTTGCTAAATCCAGCATAGTTGAAGGTATGAATTTCTTCAAGATTGTTTTGATATAAAAATAGACTCCAAAAATTTTTTTTTTTTTTTTTTTCATTTGTGATAATTTAATGATGGTTTTACTTTAACACTAATGATTATTTTTAAACACCTGTTAATTTTTTCATTAACTCTTATAACACCAACATGAGAAATAATAATAATAACCGTATCTAGGCTTGGTAAAGCATGAAACTTCCTATATAAGGTAACATTTGTTGGGATTTTAATTTGATATTATTTAGACTCCAAAATTTCTAGAATTTTTGAGGAAATATTTCAGAAGGCACCAAACATGCTGCTTTAGCACCTTTACACTTTTTTAGTGACTTTAAGTCCTTTCTCCTGCAGAAGAAAACAGTATTGCTTTATTTGTCTAATGTTTAACAAGCAGTGGTTTCATTAAAGTAGGAATTTTTATCAGACTAGGAAAGTGAATACATTCCATATGCAAAGTAAAATATGATTTGCAAATTCAAGTTGAATTTGTTTATTGCATAATGGACAGTTAGGAAAAGAATATTTTATTGATGGGGGAAAAGCTAAAAATTTCTTTAGAAAATAGTTGAGGTGCTTTATCCCCAAAATGATATTTACAGTGAAGTTATTTTAAAGTATTAAGGAAAAAATAACATTAATTGGTATCAAGAATAAGTTTAATCTTACATTTATGTTATAAACGTTTTGGTATATAATTGTTAAATGAACTCTGTTTCAGAAAGCTTTTAACATATAAATACCTCTGTGTTACTGAAATACAGTAATTTAATGCTTATTTTTGTCATTAAATTAAAAAAAACTTGAAATAGAAGAGTTTTTTTCAAATAAACATTTTTATAGGCTGACAGAGTTCTCACTGCAATTGAACTCTTACTCTGTATAATATTCTTCATGTTTCCTTTGTATATTAAAGAATTAAGAATTAAATGAGTGGTGGACATTTTTTCAATTACAAGAGGACTTTATTGCACATAGAAAAGTCTTGAATTTAATAGAAACCACTGTTTTACAACAACAAATCTCATTATTTAAGCTTTAAGAATTCTCTAACTTAAATTCTTTTATTTCTAGATGGTTTGATGGTACAAATAACTCCAGAGACAATGGAAGGCTTACGGCTAGCTCTAAGAGACCAAAAAGACTTTAAAATTACATGTGGGAAAGTAGATGCAGTAGACTCAAGAGAATATGTGGACATCTGCTGGGTAGATACTGATGAAAAAGGAAACAAAGGGTAAGAATTTTTTTTTTAATGTAATAGTTGAAATTAAAAGAAAATGTAAGAGGAAACATTTAGTTTTTGAGCAAAATTTTATATTTAGATAATATAATTAAGCATTTAGATTAATGCTTATGCCATCTTGGTTTTAAAATTTATTCACCATTAAGTCCCAGGCATATTCCCTTCATTGAATGATGTTAATTGGTCAAAAGTAAATCTGGTATTGTGGAGAATGACTTAAAAAAAAAAGTTCAGACTTGAACTTTGTGTGTTCAGTAGTTGAAAATGATATAAAGAAATGTTTATGTCATACTTCTTATATCCAGATTTCTCAGGAATCTTTGCCTGAATAGAATTGTTTCCTGAATACCTTTTATATTCTTGGACTTATTCAGTAGTAGTCTAATTTCCATCCTTCTTAATATTTATTTGATGATTATCCCATTGATTCCACTGATCAGCTTTGCTTTTTAAAAAAATTTAATACCAGATATTTTAATAATTAGTTTTATAATAAAATGTGAGATGTCCCTTTCCAAGTCCCTTTTAGCATTTTTTTTCCACCACTTGTCTTGATAGTCATGGCATTTTATTCATACATGTGAATCTTTTCCTAATTTTTAAAAGTATTTCCTTTTTAATTGAATGTTAAATAATATATGTGGATCAAAAAAATTATTGCTTTCCGTATTAGACTCATGGAGCTATAGTTTTGTAATTGACTTTCCAACTCATCTAATCCAGTGTTTCCATTCTGTAGTTGAAGAAACCAAAATTCATATAGGAAAACCTGTCCAAGGCCATATGTAGGCAAAGTGACAGAATTTGAGCTTAGGCCTTCTGACCCCAAATCCAGTTTTCTTTTCCTTTATATCATTATAATTCCATAATTTCTGATCATTTAAAAAATGTCCCTCTTTTTGTTAAATTCCTTTTTTACATTTAATTTTTTGCCTTTTAAAAAAAATCAGATGAGCTAATGGTTTGGTAATTTTGTTAATTTTCATTAAAAATCAGCTCATTTTATGTTTTCAATTCATCTTAACTTTAATTTTTAAAATTGTCCCTTTTGAACTGTTTAGGGTTATATACATTTTTAGAATTTTCATTATTTTTTCTTTACATTATTTTTCCCCTTGTAATATGTATATTCAGTTGTATACATTTTCTGCTAAGGATTGCTTTAGGTGGATTAAATTATTTGGTTTTTAATTCACTTATTTATTTATTTATTTGTTTGTTTGTTTATTTATTTATTTTTTTAAATTCACTTTTTATTCAAGGTGTTTTTAGTCTGTATATAGAGCTGTATCTTTTGTTCATATTTCTTTGGTAGAATTTTCAGTGGTCTTTACAGCATGTTTTGAATATTTGGGGGCTTCCACATTTATTTTTATGTTCTTTGTGCCCAATCACATTATTTAAAATCAGTCCTAGGGAAGTCTGAAAAAAATATGCATGTATTGTCCTAAGTCTTTAGGTTTATCAAATCCAGCTTACTTATTTTATCTTTTGGATTTATCTCTGATTTAGGAATCTTAAAGTTTCCTAGAATTAATATCTTGCCATATAGGTTTTTTCTCCCTATGCCATTCCATGCTAAAATCAATACTGTTTATTTATCTATGACTTTAATCACAGTTTTCCTGCTTATCCTTTTAATGGGATCTGTTTGCTAATGTATCCTTTCCTGTGACTTCAGTTACCATTTCTTTCATCCTCCTGAAGCATACTCACATGATGAGAGTAGTCTTATCAATGTGGAGAGTTCCACCAAGGAAGCAATTGATAATTTTCATCCACGTCTATCATTTTTCCATTTACTTCTACAAATTGGTCTTGGAGGATCAACCCAGTGGGATGAGCATCTTCCTCACTTTCTCCTGACAGTACAAGGATACCAGTGGAATGTGGCAACTGTTCATTAGTTGTCCTTTATTTTGCCTGTCCAGTTTTTATCTCATTTTTCAATCATGCAATGACATCCTTTTTATTCTAGTTCTTTTTTGTAGTTCTTAATCTTATTATGGGCAGAACCCTACTCTCACCTATCACATGGTTCTCTGTTGATCTCTTAAGTGATATTTAAAAAAAATTTTCAGAAATAAAAATTTTTCAGAAAATATAGTGTTTCGTGTTTTTGGCTTTTGGACCACAGTTATAGAACATTAGAATTAAAATAATGGGCTTTTGTTTCTGGGAGAAGTTTGCTATCATTAAAGGAAGTTTTTTCCCCAAAGGCAGTCTAGTCCATTCTCCTCGTTTAATTCTGGTCTTAACTTGTCAGTGCCGTCTAGTGCCTCTCTTTTCATGACAGTTGTGTGCCTCATGTTGATAATCAGAGGATCATTGAATAAGATTCTCTCTTATATTTTTCATGAAAACTTGATGTAGGCATGAGAGATTTTTTGTTGGAAGAGAGACTTTAAGTGGCATTTTGCTCTATTTAAGTATTTTTTTCCCAGTTGGATTTTTGGATTCTTTGCATCTTTTAAAAGATGTGATTAATTGTGCAATTTTTCTTGATGAAACTTGGTTGCTTTCCCATTAAATATATATTCACTGTGTGTGTAAATGTAAAGATTAACTATATAGATTTATAATAGTTGATGTCTTGGTTGCTTTTTTGTAGCATTCATATTACATTTGAGCTCCCCCTTTGCTCCCCCCTTCCTCCACACCTACATCTTTGGTATTTTCTGCTTCTTTATATACCTTTTGAATTATCCCTCAGTGTCTTTACAGTTTTGTCAGCTCTAGCATGGCTCTCTTTTTTATATGCATACTTGGTCTGATAGTTACTTTTGCTATCTTTGTTCTCTTTAGAGTACCATTTCTTTATCCTTAGCAAGCATATCCAGGATAATACAGTCCAAGTGCTGTGTCTCCATTGTCCTTGATGTTGAACAAAGTGTTTGATATATATATATAAAAAAAACTTTGCAGGGCTTTTCCATTTTTATTCTGTTATTCTCCTTACATTTTCTTCTACAAATATCCTTCGGATAATTTTGCTTGCTAATTGGAATTTTCACCAAACTTTCTTTGAATTAGTTTTACTCTTTTATCCATTGTTTTTCTCTTTTATGAAGAAATAATTCTCATAATTTCCTGCCATATTTCTCTTGTAAGATTTTTTTCAGCTCATTTTCTAAGCTTCTTTTTCCTTTGCCTACCAATTTTTTCTGCGTGGCAAATAAATCAACTTTCTGTGGACTAAAAGCATTTTTTGGCCCTTAAATCTCCCTAATTATAGCATTTGCTTTTCACTTATTAAACTACTGTATGAAATTAGTTTATATCTATGATTCATTTCCCAGGCATGTACCATTTTTAATCATCAGTAACTTAATAAGTCATATCTTTTTTTTCATAATTATTATTTTTCTACTTATCTATTAATTTTGTTTTTAATAAATCAATGATGTCATTACGCAGAAAACAGTTTTGGGGATGACCCCATCAATAACAAGTCATTTCCCATCAAAATATAACTTAATGGGTTAATCATGGATAACACCACAAAAAAATGTCCTTTTTTATAAAGAAAGTATTCGTAATACTTTAATGTGAAGCTTCTGAGTAGTCTGTAGGCCTTTGGCCTCTCACTTCCCATTTCTTCACCATATTTTCCAATATAATTTTCAATTTCCTTACTTATTTCCATCTTTGTAGTAAAGTCACCGATAATCAGCATCTATTTCCTTAATTTGGGAGATATAATAAAATGATTAATATAATGTTGCTGTCCTGGTTATCTGCAGCAGACTGGACATGCAATTATTTTTGTGACTATCATGTTAACAAATACTTATCTTGAGTACTATGGTATCAGAAGACCAAACAAGAAACTATTTAGCTGAAAATACTATTTTTTTAACATTACAAATGCTTGATTGATATGATTCTCAGTACCTTTGATATCATGTCCACCCTGTTGCTAGACAAGTATGTCATCTTTGTAATACTAACACTGAAATTAAAATGGATAGACTTCCTTTAAAACTGTGGTTCTTAGAGATGTAGGGCCATCTGATATTTTTCCTTCGTTTCACAGATTGTTATGAAAGAATTGTAGGTACTTTAGTGGTGAAGATCTTTCTCTGTGCTCACATATGATGTTTTTTAGAAAGCAGCCTCTGTGGCTAGAATCATATAGTTTCAGCTAAAGCATAATAAATTTACTTTTAATATTTATGGATTACTATGCTTTAGTAGCAGATTGTTGGGTTTTAGCTTATTAATATTAAAGGCTATATTTGTTAAATTTATCTTTCCATTATTGTGATGTTTTATTTTATTTTATCTGGACAAGCATCAATTTGTTTTGTTTTTAACAAAGTTGTTATTTAGTTTTAGGCTCTATATCACATAAAGCCACAAGTCAAACCTTCCATCATTTTATAATCACAATCTTTTTTCCCTATATCTAAGATAGGCCTAAAATTCTACACTTTATTGGAATGTTCTTTTAAAAAACTTTTCCTCCTAGCCTAGATAAGGTTTAAGAATCTCTCTTTCTTCTGAGTTTAGCCTCTTTGAAAGAATAAAATTATTTTTCTTTAAATTAGGATTCAATAATCAGTCTTCTAGATTAGTAGTGTTAAAACTCAAAAATGGGTGCCATTAATACAAGCATAAGCATCTCCGTGAGCTGTATATTCACTTGGTTTTGAAAGTAATGTTATCTATGTTTTATAAATTTTTACTGATTTAAATATTTCCCAGTTGCATTTTAATCTGGTTCAGTCTGTATGGATCCAAAGGCAAGGCCACTGTTTGACTGTTTCAAATGTTCTAAATTTGATGTGATTGCTTTAAGGGATCCTTGTGTTTCTACTGAACTTTTATCACATGTCAATTGTAGGTAAATTGTATTTAAAAGCATATTAATATTATATCTTCTTTTATATATTACATCCAATTCTACTCTAACTTGACATATTTGTTCTCCAAAATGCAAAATTAAACCATAAAAATTTTGTTAGAAGTACAGTACTTAAGCACCAGCCCTGAAGTCAGCCCTGAGTTCAAATTTGATCTCAGACACTTAACGCTTCCTAACTGTGTGACCATGGACAAGTCACTTAACCCCGATTGTCTCAGCCAAAAAAAAAAGTACAGTACTTAAAACCATCAGTGATACATAAAAATAGAAACCTAAACAAAAACTAGTGATAGCACAGCTTTTTACAAGTTCAGTGGTCCAAAAGTACATAAATACTAAGTTGTAGCAATATCTATAGCCTTGAAATAGTTCCTGGGCCTGGCCCTGGTTCTAGCAGCCAGAGTTGGCAATGTCTTTAATTTGAGCAAGCTGCACCAAGTCTGGGACCATGGTGGAAGGGGTAAGTGGTGAGCTCTTTTTCATCCATAGCTCCTACTATATTAAAAGATACGTAATAAATATGGTACTTTACCTTGAAAAAAACCATAAGTTTCCTCATGGAAGTGGTTATCAGAAGAGTTATATTTTTTGAGTTATTCAGAAATGGTCCTGCATTTCAGTGTGTATTAACTTTTTCTTTCAGAAAAACTGAACATAAGAAAACCTGTAATTTAAGTTATGCTCAACTTATTCTCTAAAATATAATTTAAATTGGAACAAATTTGTGTTTTCAAAATAGGCATTATAAGCAGGACTGTACTTGAATTCCAAATCGATATTACCATTTATAGTTTTGGCTACTTTGTAAATTTGCTTGTCAGGGGTCATAAGTTTGTTATTCCTCAGCATGAAAAGTATTATATTTTTTCACCTCATTAAAAAGAATCAACTTTTTATGAAGAATGTTCAGAACAGGCAATTTGGGGATGTAGACCAGTTTTCCTTGACTGCTGGGATACTGAATTCCATTCGTCTTTGTTTTGTAATCATGTTGAGTGGTCCTACCTAATTTGAATGGTTTCTTTTGAATGTCATTACTAAATAGATTTAGAACCTACAGGAGCTTCTCATGTTACCTAATTCAATCTCACTTTACATTTGAGGAAAACTTATAGAGAGGTTTAAATGAGGTCATAAAGTTTGTAAATGGCAGAGCTACAATTTGAACTCTAAACCTACTGTTGTTTTCTATTAAAGTCTTTATAGCTTGTCTTGACTATATTATTGATAATTGCTATTTTCCAAAGTCAGGCTTTGAAAATAATCTTTCCTTTCCATTCTCTTGCTTCCTGGAAATAGTGGCTGTAATAGATAGCTTTTATAATTTGCTTTCAAGATTCTTTCTGACACTGAAACTTTGTCACCTGATAACTGCATTTCTGGATGAGTTGAATTTAGGGTTTCTTTTTATCTGAATTTTATTTATTTGTACTATGTTCTGTTTCCAGTATTTTCTGGACAACTTTATTCCATTAATTAATATTTTAAAGATGGTATCAATATTTTAAAAATATTTTGGGGAAGATGAGTAATTCTTAAGATTGCCTTCAACTAACTTTTCAGTTTTGTTGGATTCCTTCCTCAGGTTTTGCCGCTTTGCTTTGTAGAGGTCTGAAGGTTATCTTCTAGTTTTTTCTTTTTTCTTTTGATTTTGTAATTTTGTTTTTGTTCTTCCATTACTATGTTTTCATGCTGTTTGAAATATTTGCAAAATACTTTGCAAACCTTAATGTGCTATAAATGCTATTATTAGTATATTTTCCATCTTTTTTGTATTGTCAGTTTTCATGTTTTTTTTACCCCATTGTATCTATTCATTGAATAAATGTTTTTTTGCTTGTTTCTTTTGTCTTTATTATAATTTCTGCTAATTTATTTCATTTTGTTTATTTTTCAAACTTTATTTTGAGGTTAATGTAAGAGAATTTGACTACTCACTATATCAGTTTGCTGGAACTCTTTAAGTACTGACAATTTAAAAGATTAATTAGTCTCATGACTGAGGGATTTAGTAGACAAATATGGCATTATACTTTGGCCTTTACTGTGCTTTAAGAGATAACCTTTTGCTGCTTAAAAATCAATAGCTTGCAATCAAAGAAATTCTTTAACATTTACTTTGTTTTGTTCTCTAGTGTTATTAGTGCAATAGATGGAAAATCACTGGAAGGAATTCCAAGTGAGAAAATACAACAGGAAGCAGATTTTGAAAATGATGAGAAACTCGTAAAATGTACTGAGGTAATAGATTGAGATTGCTCTTTTCTATATTTTGTTGATATATGTGTGTATGTATACACACACATACACACACACACACACACCCCAAAAAAACATGTATTTTCCTTTACATTTTAAGATTTTGCTGCCGCTTTGAATCTTCCAAATCTGGTATTATATACCAAAATTTTTGTTTGGAGGGTTGAGCATCATTTAAAGAAAAATTTCCATCATATTGTACAAATTTGGATAATTTTAGGGGTTATTAGTGAATTATTGCTATCTCAGGTATTTTTTAATTGAAAATTAATGTGTATAGTGAATGGTATTTATTTCACTTTCCAAAGATGAAAATGATCATTTTACTTGGAGGTCTAGTTTATTTTTTTATTACTAATAATGGACTGTGCTGATCCATTCATACTCTGACCTGTTTCCCCTAAACCAATAAATAGATCACTTAAGATCAGAATATATGATAAATGAAATCCAAAGTATATTGTGTGAGTATAGAGAACATCTTGAATTTCTGTGTTATTTTTACATCCACATAAAAGTTGTTACAGAGACACTTTGATCACATTAACATAATTTTATCTTTTCTTTTCACTTCATCTGTTTTCCCCATTATGTTTTCCTGCACTTCCTATCTCCCAAAGAACCATTTCTTTTTCTTTTTTTTTTTTTTTAAAGAGAAGAAGAAAATTAGTTCAGCAAGAGTAGCCAGTCAGATCTGACAGTAATTGCAGTGTTGTTCACTTATAGTCCCCTACCTCTGCAAAGGAGGGGGATGGTATTTTCATTTCTCTTCTTTGGATGCAAGGTTAGTTATTATAATTATGCCCTAGTATTGATTGTGGTTGTCCTTTTCATTTACTTTCTTGAAGTCATTGTGTATATTGTTTTCTTTTCTTTTTTTTTTTTTTTTTTTTTTTTTGCTTTTTTTGCTGAGGCAATTGTGGTTAAGTTCCATGCCCAGGGTCACACAGCTAGGGAATGTTAAGAGTCTGAGACCAGATTTGAACTCAGGTCCTCTTGACTTCAGGGCTGGTGCTCTATCCACTGAACCACCTAGCTGCCTTATTGTTTTCTTAATATTATCTATTTCATATATTTTTCCATTTTTGTTACCTTTACCACTTCTTACAGTGTTAAAATATGCCATATTTTTAAGTACCATAATTTGTTTAGCTGTTCTGCAGTAAATGGATCTTTACTTTGTTACCACTTATTTGCTACTGTAAGAAAAACATTAGCATCATTTTTTCATCATTTTTTTTTTTTGAAGCAGTCAGGGTTATGTATGTGACTTCCCCAGAGTCATAAAACCAGTGTCTGAACTTCAAATTTGCATTCCATTGCTTTGACTCCAGGGCCAATGCTTTATTATTCACTGTGCTACCTAGTTGCCCTGATTAGCATAATTTTTAAAGCTAAGTGAATAAGTATTTCTTTGTATAAAAGCTTTAGGCTGGCACATTTAAGGCATTCCAATAGTGGGTCATTATTGGTTTTAATTTTCTGCTGAGTGAGGTGTATAATGTTCGTGTTAAAACTTCTTGTTAAAACTGAAGTGTTTAGAGATATATCTCATGTTGCATTAGTCATTTATAAGGTTGTTGATCTTGGCCATATAATCAGATGACTTATTTTCTACTTACTGTATTTCAGGTATTCTATTTCCTAAAGGATCAGGACTTTACAATGTCAGGAAGTCGTTACCAGTTTGCTAAAGAGATAGCAGTAGCTGGCAGTGCTGCACTTTGTTCACATCTTAAAACTCTAAAAAGTAATGGGATGAATAAGATAGGACTCAGAGTTTCCATTGATACAGATATGGTAATGTAGAATTCATTTTTTTTCTTTTTAAAATACATGTATTATGGCAGGATCTAAAAGTTTACTTGACTATATCTCATTTAAAAGGAAGTCAGTTTAGTATAAAAATATCTCTATCCATTTTATCAACATTAATTTCCTGTTTGAGGTTGGAGCCTTATCTCAACATACTTTGTATAACTTCATCCTTCCAACTTTCTGTACTTAGCATACTGATCTCATGTGTGGTAATAGTCAATATATACTTAATAATTACTATTTTCTGTGGCTTGTACTGTTTGATTTACTTTCAAGAGGAAACTTCCTTGGTAAGGAAGACCTTCCTTGGTAACTTAAGTATAGTTAGAAATTAGAAAAGCTATACATTAATTTCCATTGGTTAATATGTAGCTGTTATCATAAATACTCTAGAGTTAGTGTTTGGGTAGATAATATTTCTCCTCAATTTGATTATAGTTCCTTAAGGGCTATTTTTCTTTCTTTTATATTTTCTCATAGAACTTTAATATAGTAAATGCTTTAAAAGTAGTAAAATGATTACTCATTATAGACTAAAATGAGATAGAACTTTGAGTATATTATAAGTTGCTTTTTTTCCAAGCAAGATGGAGTAGGAATGCTTGAATTTATATTTCCATCATTATAATGCTTTCGCTTAAAGAACCTACTTGATAAAAATAGTTGCTTGCTTTTAAAGATCTATTTCTTTCCTTGAAAAACATGTAAAATGGTTTTTTCTAAGAATCTCATTTGAAAATGAGAAACAAACCACATTATTTAGAGCATTCAAATAATATTGTCTTAAATTATGAATTAATAAGAAGTTTACTTCTTATTAAGAGATATATTTTAAAGTGTTTTTTTTTTCCCTTAACATAACCACAATCTCTTCACTGTCCTATTAGGGCAGTTACTAGCATTTATCTATAGTCACATGAACTCTACTCCTCCTCCTCCTCATACTATGGTATGAGATAGTGGTAGATAATTCATTTTTATAGTTTGAGGCAGATCTTTTCTTCCTATTTGTGTTTCAGGATTTTAAGTAGTCAGTATATCTAATCTTGAGAACAGAAGCAAAAGAACCAGTTAACTCTTAGCTTTGTTAAAGAGCTGTAATGATTCAACCTTTAAATACTTAAATATCAGAAAAACTGGTAGGCAAACACTGTAGAATAAAATGTCTACTGCTATCCTGTCAATATATTTAAACTCAATAATATTTAGGAATCCTTGCTATTTTCATAATCTCTTAAGCTAAGAAGGAATGTTATACTTATGCCTATGAATCATTTGGAATTTTTATATTTTTCTTTCAGGTTGAATTTCAGGCAGGATCTGGAGGCCAGCTTCTTCCTCAACATTACCTAAATGATCTTGATAGTGCTCTAATCCCAGTGATTCATGGTGGGACCTCCAATTCAACTGTTTTACCATTGGAGATAGAATTAGTGTTTTTCCTTATAGAAAATCTATTTTAGCAAAAATAAGTGCTACTATGCATTATAAACTGATGTTAGAATTAACTTCAGCACCAAAGCTGTAATGATAAAACACTAAAGTAGATGTTTGATATTAAATGTTTGAGCTTAGCGTTTATGATATTAAATGTTTAAAAATCCTAGCACAGTATAGATAATCCCAAAGTTCAAGTATCCACAATTGCTGAAACTTTACATTTATTACAGGTACTTTTAAAAAGGGCAATCTTTTGTCTTTGGGAAATCTGCAACATTTGCTGTGCTGGTTTTAATGCTAAGCCAAAGGATCTGCAATTAGCTATACCTCTTTATGTCCATAATGGTTTTAATGAAGATTCTTAATAAATGTCACCTAAATCAGGAACATCTTTTGCATATATGCAAATAAAGATATCCCCATTTACAGTTTGTATTTCAGTGGCATAGAACTGTTTTCATACCCCAGAGAGTGTAGAAGTACAATACAATTGCTGATTTGTATTATAAGCATCAGCTGACTTTGTACTTAAAACTCTTGAATATTTGGCTAACAATACGGATTTTGCCTTTTTTTCTTCTCCAGATTTAGTATCTGGATTTTTCCTGATTAAATATACATTAATCAAATGATTGTAGGTGCTTTAGGAACTTGTGCTTCTATATGTATGTGTATTGTTTTTTTATAGAGAAAATGACTCAAGTCTGTGTTTTATAACTGTCTTTAATAATTTATAAATGGTAATATTTTTATACTATAGTGATTTCTTCTCCCTCTTATAACCCTTTACAATATACCAGTGTATTTACAACTCCCTTGAGTGATTGACGATAGGCCAGACAGATGACCCTTGAAGTAGTCATTATGTAGCAATAAATGAAGCATAAAGCAAGGTTTCTTTTCCTTTTTCATTAATCCTTGAAATCTATTTAGCAGCCCTGTTTTACTTTCAGGGAAAACTATTAATGTCAATTTTCATGAACTACTTTAAGATATTTGAAGTTCTTTTTATAGTACTTATTTTTGATAATGGGGTATTAACAAAAGTTAAACTCTATTTATGTATTTGATTTACAAACAAAATCTGTGCCTGAATACAAAGGTTCAGTGAACCCCCCCTCCCCAATCAGGTTTGAGAATTAACTGTTACTTAGTTTCCCTCTTTGCTACAAATAGAACAAAAATGGTAGTGAAGAAGCAAAGGGTGCATTTCAATTAGTGCTAACAACAGGTTATAGGAACCTAATCATTATTTAGATGCCTTTTTGATTCTCATGTGGAATATTTATATGTTTTTGTATCAAAAACACTCCTTATGTATAGATCAAGAAACATTACACTAATTAACCCTGTTTTAAGAAATATATAACCTAACAACTTGAATACACACAGGTCAGAGTTATAACTCAGGATCCAAAGTCTCAGGATAGAAGAGATTGGGGATATTGGTAAATAAAAACATTTAGTTTCTTTTGAACTACACCTCTAATAATTAGTCTATGACAGCAGCAGTACAGAATAACTACTCTTCTGAAGTAGCTAATTTAGCAGCTGTAAGCATTGTTAAATTTGCAGATATTTAGTGAAATGGCAGTGTAATAACTTGTGAAGTATACTGTAACTGTATAATATAAAAGCAATTTGTTATTAAATTGGATTTGTTTCTCTTTTTTTAGTTCATATTACAATTTGACATGAAAATGACTGCACATTCTAAAGAATAATTACCATATTCTCTATGGTTAAGTAACCAAAAAAAACCAGTTGTTGGTGCCTTTTCCATGAAGTTGATACATTCATACTTAATTTGCATTTCAGACTGTATTTGAAGAATCTTTTGATTATCTTCATGAATTTCTTTCTGAATAATTTTCTGCTTATGTTCTGTTACTTGTAATTCATCAAGATTTGAATTTATATTTTTAAGTGAAGAGGAAGGCTTATTTTGTCTAAACATCTTCATAAGTGTTTTTTTGCTTCCCTATTATTACAAAAGTACTTTGGGGTTTTTGAATTTTGAGGTGAGAGCTACACAGCTGTAGGCAAAACCTATTTATCTCATGGTTTACATTTTTTGAGTACATTTGTGCTGGATAGAATGGAAACAACCAAGTACACAAAAGAAAAAGCCAGACCCATCAGAACTGACTATGTGAAAAATCAAGAAACAACTGACCTGGGTTTTTTTGTTTTTTAAAGAAAGCAATTTCTATAGGTAAACAGGTTGGAAATTCCATACCATGAATTAAATTTCAAAGCTGAATTAAAAGGTTTCATTAATATACAGTTTTAACAAAATGTACATTTTCAGTGATATGAAATTTATCCCCCAAAATTAATATTTGGTAGCTGAATTTAATAACACCAAATTACTAAATGTGATAATTGTGGTAGTAACTTATGGAAATTGTCACTTTAAGTTCCTGAATAAATGATTCGGAATTGTGTTGCAGAGTAGGTAAGCGAATTTCTAGCAATTAAAATTTAAGTTGAAGACATGTTTTTCCCATTCTCTTAAGTGTTTTGCTAATTAGAATTAATAAAGTATAATAAGCTAGTGCCAAGGTTATTTTTTAAAAGTTTTATCTACAACTTTCTTTTATATCAGTCACTGCTAATGAAAACAAAGTTGCCAAATTAGTTTAATTCTGTCAAATCTGAGCTTAAAACTAATGTTTAATTGTTCCCTTTTTTAACCTTTACTCTGGGCTTTGACTTCTGTTTAACCTTTTAATGGTTAGTAATGTTTTCATGCATACTTCATAGATGAAAAAAATAATTATTGCTTTTGATAAAGTAGAATATTATTTTAAAATGCACTAGTTCAGCAGTTAAGGTGTTATTATAACCATCAACAAATATTTTCATTTTGGCCCTTGTGTTACCCATGTGTCCTTGGGTAAATTACTTCTCTGAGATCCTGGCTTTCATTCTGTAAGATAGCTAAGGTCTATGGGCTCAACTGGGCTGTAGGGAATCGCTTATGGAGGTCATTTCACTATAAGACAAGATAAAATAGAACTAAAATTTAGAAAAGTAAAGTCAACGGAACAGTTTGGACGAACAGTTAATACCTGTAGTACTATAACAATACTGCAAAATGTATCATGAGGATGAATTCAACAAAAGGTATTATATAATTTTCTAATGGGAGTTTAGGTGTAACCATTGAAGCCTGAGTCTTTTTGAAAGGATGACTTTAGCAAATGGGTGAAAGTAGAATTAAGCTTTGAAGAAAAACCTAGGAAACAAAAAACTGGAAGCAACTTCAGTGTCCAAAAATTTTTAAAAAGTAGTTGTTGGGTTGAGTCCCTGGGACTCAATAGTAATAGAAATGTTTGGAAGAGGGAAGGTTTTGGGGGGAAATTTTTTGAGTTTAGTTTTAGACATGTTTAGTTTAACGACCAGTTCAAAATGTCTAATCAGCAACAAGAGATTCAAAAGATGAGGTCAGCAAGAGAAATTAGGACTAAGGAAGTAAATCTTAGAAACATGGTATTCGACAGTTGGAATCCATGGGAGCTGATGAGAGCACTCCGAATACATTATATTAAGGCTGATGGTATTTAGTTTTCCTGGCTAAAATGGAGATTTTACTGTGAAGATCAACTTTGAAAATATGACAAAGAACTTAGAAAAGTATGAAAGGGTATACAGATGTATTTTGATACTATAAAAATGGCAGTTTCAGTGTGGTTGGACTTTATACTTTCCATCTAAATGACTTGTGATGAGTTTTTTAAAAAGTATCAACTGATGGCTAATGTGGCCATCAGTCTCAGTGAAGATGTACTATGCCTAAAAAGATATCATTGAATGGAATGCCAGATGAATTGTTCATGAACACTCTCCAACTAGTGAAACCTACTACAAGTGCTGGCAAAACTGTGTTATTTGGGATTGCAGCATAAGGCAATAGATTGATTAGTATTGGAATGGTCAGGTTACATAACTTTTCAGCTTCAAGTTCTTTGTAATCTAGAGATCATTTATTTTAATAAACATTTATTAAGCTTTGATTATAAAAATACTGTGGTAGTCTATAGACAAAGAAAAATCTTATGTAGATAAATAAGTAAAATATAGGGTCATTTGATAAAGAAGAGAATTCTAACATTTTGGAGGGGGCATGTGGACTTGAGTTTTGAAGGAAGTTAAACATTCAGAGCAAAGGTGTGGAGGAAGGGATTTCCTGTTAAAAGAAACTTAAAAAGCAAACACCTTGGCAGAGACTTTGTGATACAAGAACAAAATAGTTTCTTATTTCTTACTATCAATAAAGTTTCCTGTGTTTTTTTGTTGTTGTTGTTTTGGTTTTTTTTAACCTTACTGAATTCCTTTGTCACAAGGGAAATAGGGCCTCAATAGGAAATACTGTGATGTGAAAACAAGATAAAATAAAACTGAAATTTAGAAAAGTAAAAGCAAGGGAGTAATATGGAAGAACAAGAAATATCTGTAGTAATATAACAACACTGCAAAATATATCAAGAGGATGAATTCAACAAGCAATTTATTAATCACCCATGTCCTATGAGGTACATACGCAAAATGAAAAAGCTTCTGCCCTTAGAGTTTCCATTCAATTGGAAATGGGGAGTGAGAGCACATATACATTAAATGTAATATCTATATAAAGTTTTGGGGAGAGAAGGAAGAGCATCAGGTCTAACATGAAGAGCAATCTAATAAGGGTTTCAGAGAATACAATTGAAGGTTAAGAAAAAGTAGTATCATTTATGAAGAAAAGAAGGGTTAGGTAACATGAATAAATAGATGGTAAGAAATGCTAGGGTATGGGACCCTGCTGAGAGGGAGTACTGAGGCCACCTTGACCTATGGTGCACAATAGGTTTTCTGCCACGTTGCAGAAACTTGTTGAGCAAGGAGCACTGGTGCATGGCATGGGAATGGGTTGAGCCTGGGGGTGACAGCTAGTTGTTGGTGAACAGAGATGCCTTGACAGGGCCTCTTGCCAGTGAGCGGGTTGCTGACGTGGCTGCGTCTGCTCTCCTCCCATTGGCAGATACCATGCATATGCAATGCCTACAAGCTGCTTCTCTGGTGATCAGGGATTGCCTATTGTTCAAGCGCTGATAAAGCTTGCAAAAATGTATATCAACGAGGCTGTGGGAAAAAAATGGGAGCTCTTTTCACACCCTATGTATGAGTTTCCCAGCCTCATTCATCTTGCCTCTGAGATCAGTTTTGGCTTAGCCATTCAACAATATAAAAATACAGGCATTGGGTAGAACTACCGATTCAAGTGGACTACCTTCTGTCATGGCAAAAACAATGTTAATTTAGAAATCAATTCTAGAGAAAATGAAGAGAACTATATATGATTTGATGGTTAAAGCAAGGGGAGTTCTGGGCCAGGCAGGCTAATTACAAAGAAGGTAGTCTTGGAAGGATTCACCCTGAGCTTGCCCTGCTCAGCAATAGTCTGAGTCCAATATGGATAAAATGTGATATACTTAAATTATGTCAGTGAACAAGTATTCATTAAGCACTTATTGTCAGGTACCATATAAACATTAGCCTATACTATTAAAATGCAGGTTTAAATTAGTATCATTTCAGACAGTCTTGCCTAGTCATCAGTATTTAGTTCAATCATTTGCAAGTATTCAGTTCAAATAAACAAGATCAAGTAATTGGGTGGTTCTGTAGTTTTAGTGTAAACACTGCATCAAACAGAAGCAATCTTAAAATTCAACATGTCCAAAATTAAACTCATTTTTTTTTTCAACTTTGTCATTACTGCTGAGAACACCTACAATTTCCCTGTCACTCGGGCTTACAACATCATTCTTTGATCTGAATCATCATTCCCCCTTTGACCTGAGGTATAGCCAGTCTGCTGCCACAACCTGTGGATTCTGCCTTTCCAACATCTCTTGCATATGCTCCCTTTTCTCTGACACTGTCACCACCTTGGTATAGGACGTTATCACTTCACATCTGATTCAGTTTTTTTAGTCACGTCCAGTTCTTTGTGATCTTAATTTGGGGTTTTCTTGGCAAAGATACTGGAGTGGTTTGACATTTCTCTCTCCAGCTCATTTTACAGAAGAGGAGACTGAGGCAAACAGGATGAAGTAACTTGCCCAGGGTCACCCAGCTATAAGTGTAAGGCCAGATCTGCCAGATCTGAACTCACAAAAATGAGTTATCCGCTATCCGCTGGGCTACCTAGCTACCCACATCTGCACTTTGTAATCAGCTAGTTGTTTTCTCTGTCTTATTTCTTCCTACTCGGCTGTCAAAATTATCTGATCACACCAATCCCTTAATCAACACTCCAGTGGCTCCCGATTATTTTAAGGATTAACTAAAATTGTTTGATTTTTACAGTCACTTGTAACCCGGTGCTTTTCCATCTTGCCCAGTCTTCTAACTACACACACCAGGATTCGCCCGCCCCCGGATCTCAGCCATTTTTGCCGGCTTTCCCCCAGGTCTCCGATGCGTGCCTTATTCCCCCTTCTGGCTACTTTGAAATCCCGGCTAAAGTCCCATCTACGAGGAGTCTTTCTTACCCTAACACACCCCGTCTTTTCCCTCGGTTAAATCTTCAGTTTACCTCGGGTACATTTTGTTTACATGATCTTTTGCAGGTCACCTCACCGATGGAATGGAAGCTTCCTGAGGGCAGCCAATATGTTTTTGTCTCTTAATTTTCTCAGAGTTTAGCACATAGCAGATGCTTTAATAAATGCTAGATGACAACTTTAAAGGGGACGATAAGTAAAGTTTATGCGACTGAGGTCTTGGATTGGAAGGGCACAATGCGTGTCCAAGGGCAACTTAATCCCTGTGAGCTTCAACTTTCTCACCTACAAAACAGACAAGTAATATTTGTACTACCTACCTCCTAAGGTTGTGAGGAAACAGCCTTGTTTTTATCTTACCCTATTCTTAATTTTCCTACCTGGCAGTCACTTTTCTTCGACCCACCCCTTAAGAGCAAACACAAACACTGAGACCCGCTTCCGGTTTCGGTTACGGAAGAGTTTTTGAAGCAGGACGCTTAACAAAGTAATTCCAGCAGGCCTCGTTTTCAAGCGTTGGGAATTCCGCTTCCGCCCCCTGGCCAACTGTGGAAGGGTACGGTGTCATTCTGAGCCTGCGCGAGCCGAGCCGTACTTCATCCCCATGGCAACGACTGTTGGGGGTCCGGGTAAGCGTTGCTTGCTGTAGACTCCCCTTAGGATTCTGGAATTGAAACTTCTCAGGAGCTAGTGAGGTTGGTGGAGAGCCTTTGATCCTCTCTCACTTTACCAAGCTTAGGACCTCTCAAGAATCCATTAGCCTCTCCTTCCTGCCTCAAAACCTTGGTTTAATGGCCTCAGAAAGCCTCGCGAGATTTCTGCTTCCGACTTTAACTTCTGCTGGGTGTTCCTCGCCGCAGCCGGACTTGGGCAGGGGGGAGGGGGGAAGGGGGAGGACCGGCTTTGTCGAGAGTGGGGCTAGAGCTGAGGAATGTCTGGAAGAAACCAATCTGGATCGGTGGGGGATGCTGGGGGCAAGACCCTAGGGAGAGGCGTAACTTCCTTCCCTCCGTCTCAGTTGAAATAAAAGGATTAATCCCCAATTTTCTTCCCCTCAAATCCATCAAGAATTCTTTGTCTTTTCGGTCTCGTACCAAGTGCTGGTGACGCAAACATAATGAATGAAAGTTACTACTCTCTAGGAATTTATATTGTAAGGGAGGAGTTAAGTCCGCATACCTAATACATACATATAAACACCATACACATATTTGTGGTTATATATATATTTTAACTACATGTATAAGCATGTAGCTAAATATATGTTAAGTATATTTTCAGGCTCCTCAATGACTTAGTGAATAAAACCCCTACCTAGGAGTCGGGACCACTTGAGTTCAAATCTGGTATCTCACCACCTGTATAATTATATATAAATATTAAATGTACAAATAATAAAAAGCAGAAGTAGCATATAGAGAGAATAAATATCAAATGCTTTATAAATCGAGACCACAAGTTTATAGGAGGTGAGGATCAGGAAAGGATAATTTACATAGATGGGGATAGGAAGCTGAAATTCTAGAGAGGGCCTTTGAAACAAAGAAAAGGGGTTTATTGTTATTGTTAAAATCACTAGAAGAGTGATGGTTGTTTTAGAAGACAGAAAAAGGAAACGTTACCTAGCAGAAATTTCATCAAGTCCAGTTCAGCTTCTTCAGCCATGGGTATCTCCACTAGTATGGTCTATTGGGTGCCTGTCAGCACTGTTGTTCAAAACAGAACCGATTGTTCTTTCCCTATACTTCTCCCAGGTCCCAACTCTTATTCTATTGAGAACATCACCACCATCTTGCCAGGAAAATTTCTGTTATTGTAGGACAGTTAAGTGGCACAGTGGATAGAGTTCTGATCTGGAAGTCAGAAAGTCTTATCTTCTAGAGTTTTAAAATCTGGCCTCAGACTCTTACTAGCTGTGGGATCCTGGACAAGTTACTTCACGCTGCCTCAGTTTCCTAATTTGTAAAATGAGTTGGAGAAGGAAGTGGTAAATTACTCTAGTATCTGCCAAGAAAACCCAAATTTGATCACAAAGAGTCAGACAAGACTGAACAAAAGATAACATCATGGATATAAAGATGGTAGAGATATGAAAAGGCCCCTGAGAGCAATTTTACAGATGAGGACAGGGAGGTCTCAGAGAAGTGACTTGTAAAGCCTAGCACTTCCAAAACTCCAAATCTGTTCCACTGTATGCTCATGATTGTTTTCATTTAACTGTTAACCAAGGATACAAGATTAACTGAGGAGTTATCTCTGACTCATCCTTTTCTCCAATCTGCCCTTCCCTCACCCTCATATGTTGTCCTTTATAGATTCTACCCCACAAGTTAACTCTTCTCATATTGCTCCCACTCTATTTCAGTCCCTCTTTACCTGGATGATACCTCCGATAACTTCTTCAGTTGGTTCTTCTACATGCACGCTCTTCCTTGTTCTGGAACAGTCCTTTGCACAGTTGTCAATATGTTTATAAAGTGTAAAGGTTATGAAAATTTGTAGTAAGAGGACCATGGTGCAAACTCATTTTGCAATCTGTTTTCTGTATGAACTTGGGGAAGTTACTTAATGACTCTAGGCCTCAAGTTCTTCTATAAAATGGTATCTCTAGATTAAGATCTTTAAGGTCTCTTTAAAAACTCTTACATGATTTTATTACTTCCTGCTATTTAAAAATGATTCATCGTCATATATCCTTAGCCACTCCCAGAGTAGTCATTTCTTAGAATTCAGATTTATACTAGAAAAAAATAGTACTTACACAGAGTGATTACTAGTTCTTACCCACCATTCTTAGTATCATATCCCTTCAACATAATTCTCTTTACTGCTTTTTATTTTTTCCTATGTATTATACATATTTCCTTTAAAACAATTTTTTCTGATAATTTTTAAATATTTTTATTTTGAATTTCATTTCCAACCTCATTTTAATTTTCTGTCCTTAATTTTCTTTCTTTTTATTTGTTTGATCTTACCCCCTCTTAATTGTTCTTTATTTTCCTCAACATGTCCTTTTTTTAATGGTCAGAAAAAATAACTTCCATTTTTTATTCACAGAGTCTATCCCCTCAGATCCATTCTTGTAAGGTGAATGATGTAACTGGTGTTATTCCCATTTTACATGTGAAGAATTTAGGGGTTAGAAAGTTTAAAAGACTACCACCCAGAGTAATAAAGTCATTAAGTGCCAAAACCTGACCAAACCAACTCCTCTGATTCTGAATTCTGTGCTTAGTCCTATAGTACTTCTTTTCAATTAACTTTACTTTGAATATTTTTATTTCAGGATTTTGGAATGAGAACATATTTGAATATTTTCTTAAAAATAACCAGATTAAATCAGAAGATGGAGCTGAAATCATCTGGTATCATGCAGCTAACCATAAGTCACAAATGAAGGAGGCACTAAAAAGTAAGCATATATTTGAGATTTAGACACTAGAATTTGTTTAGACAATTAACTAGACACTAGTTACTTATTGAATTTCTCTGTTTTTTAGCTTATTGAATAATCTAAAGAACAATAGCATAAAATTGTATACATTCTAGGTAACAAACAAATTTCAGAAAGAACTCCCTGAATTTCTTAATTTTTTTCTAAGTGTCTGAGACCAGATTTGAGCTCAGGTCCTCCTGATTTCAGGGCTGGTGCTCTAACCACTTCGCCACCTAACTGCCCCAATCTTTTCTATTCTTGACAGCCCTTGTGGAAAGTGATATCTCCCTCTTTTGAGTTCTAATAGCACTTTGTAGTACTCATTTGACATTTACATTGTATCACCTTGTTTTGTTGCCATTTAATTACTTCTAATGCCTGTTATATTATAAATTTTATGAGTTCAAGCACTATCTTTATACTTGTTACAGTACCCATCTCCATGTCTTTACATATGATAGAGCTTAAAAAACCCCATTTGTTGTCAATAGTCTTTTAGGCAAACAAACATTTGGCTTTTGAAAAACTTGGCCAGCCTACTAGATTTTGCTCTCTCCAGCAGTTTGAATGCTTCACAGTTTAGTTCCAGAAAGGACCTGTGTCCTGTACCTTATCTTACCTGGTAATTTTAAGAATCTTCCTAGGACAATTCAAAGGGAAACAATTCAATTTTCTAGCTTGGTGCTGGTATACTGTTCAGGTTTCACTGACATAACAATGAGTTCAGCACAATGCCTCTGTAGACCTTCAGTTTAGGAGGCAATCTAATGCTTCTCTCTTACACTTTTCTTTGGAGCTTCCCAAACATTGAATTAGCTCTGGCAAAATGTGCATCAACTTCATCATTTGTGTATATGTACATCCTTAGAATGTGTATTGCCAACATAAGTGAACTTATCCACAATATTCAGAATTTCTTCATTTGTTGTAATTAATGGTTCCACAGATGGATGGTGTGGTGCCAATTGGTGAAGGACTTGTGTTATTTTGGTGTTAATTATTGAGCCAAAATTAGCACCAGCAGTAGAGAATTGATCCATACTTTGCTGTATTTCAGCTTCAGAAGCTTCATTGAGAGCACAATCATGTGCAAAAAAAAATTTTCATGTACCAACTCTCTCTTCACCTTAGTCTTGGCTTCACTACTAGTATCTTCCCTTAGAAATTACCTTTCATTTACACTGTATGCATTTTTCATATATAATTAGAATGTGAGCTCCTTAAGAGCAGTGATCATGTTTTTACTCTTTTTTCCATATCTTCAGCTTAACATCAACCTAATACATAATAAGCACTTACTAATTGTTTTCTGGGACAGCTAGGTGGTGCAGTGGATAGAGCACCATCCCTCGAAGTCAGGAGGGACCTGAGTTCAAATGTGAATTCAGACACTTAACACTTCCTAGCTGTGGGTGACTCTGGGCAAGCCACTTAACCCCAATTACCTCAGAAAAAAAAATTGTTTTCTGTGTGACTGCCTGCAAGAAAATTGTGGCTTAAATATAAATAAATAGACTGAATTATTCTTTCCTCATAAAAATCAATATTGAGAATCATTTAGAAACTAAATTCTGTCTTAATCCTTGTATGTATGTATATATGCTTGTAATGTTCTCCCTTTCCTTTTTTGCCTTATTCTTCTCTATCTCTATATAAATTATACTATCTTTTCCATGAAGTCTTTATTCATCTATTCTGTCAATAAACCCCTTTCCTTCTTGGATCTCATATAACTTACCTCTTCTGGCTGTACTGAGTCTCTGGACTTCAGACTGTGCCTCAGCTTCATTCTTACCCTAGAAACTCCTTTAGTGCTGGGACTTCCTCACATTGGATAGATTTTTATCTATCTATCCCTGTGCCCTTCTCATTGTGGAACATCCTCTGCTCTTCCTCATTAATATTTATGTAGTGCTTTACACAGGTTAGTTTATCCCTCTATCATATCAGCCCCCCTTCTATTGATGAATTCCTCCTGGGTCTTCCATTTTGGGGAAAGGCCCAGACAAGCTAACCTCATTCCTCTCGGAGTTGTTCTTCTGAGTTTCTGGACTTAACTGCCTTGGTGCTGCCCTAAACCCCTTTATTTATCTACTTCACAGATAACATCAACTTCCCTCCATTTTTGTGTGTTGTCTTCCCCTATTCAAGTGTAAGTCTCTTGAAGCAGAGATGCCTTTTTAAAAAAAAAAATTTGGGCTTGTATTTGGTTTCCATCTCCAATACTTAGCACAATGTCCGGCATGTATAAGGTACTTAATAATGCTTATTGGTTTATCTTGCTTGATATTGTGTTTTGCTTTTGTATTTATTTCTTATTCCTATAGTAGACTAGAAAATCCGTGAAGGCAGAGACTTGGTCTTAGCTAGACTTTTTTATCTCTTTCATCACATAACATAGTTCTTTGCATAAAGTTGGAATTTAATACATTTTTAGTTTATTTTAATTGAATAAAAATTTAAAAGTTGAAAGTAACCTTAAAGATCAGTAAAATCTATTGATTGATTGATTGGTTCATACATATGCAGAAAGTTAGTTGAAAGTAAAATTGATAGATGGGTGTAATTTGTTATAATATCTCTTATCCATTTCTTCATTCTAATTTTCCATTTCCCGGTAATTAGCCTCTATCTCACTGAAATTGCCTTCTGCTCATATTGCTTTCTGTTTCCACCATCAAAATATTTTTAGGAAAAGTTTCTATAAATCCTTACTTTGTGGTGAATGTGTGAAAAGGTTTCATGTTTTGTCTATTCTACGGGTACAGGTAATTTAACTAAAGTAAAATACAGTGTTGTTTTTTTCCTGAGGCAATTGGGGTTAAGTGACTTGCCCAGGGTCACACAGCTAGGACATGTTAAGTGTCTGAGACCAGATTTGAACTCAGGATCTCCTGACTTAAGGGTTGGTGCTCTATCCACTGTGCCACCTAGCTGCTTGCAGAAGACAAGTTTTAATCCCAGTGGGCCTTCCCAATTTAGGTGACTTTCTGCTCTATTCAGTAATAACCAGCTAGCCCTGTGTGTTCATTTGGAAAATCTAGTTCAATTTGTCTTGTATGGGATGCCATATTCTGTGTTCATTGAGCTGATAGCATTAGATAGAGGGAGTACAAAAGTGTGAGATGGGACCTCTTTTGGCACAGAAGTGGTTTTTTTCAACAGAATAGTAACTTACATGACTTTCCATGTATGGTTTTTGTTTTTGTTTGCCTTGAAAAAGACTCATGGATTATAATGAGCTGTATACTCATGCTCAGTGTATACCAAAAAGCTCTGGAACAATGATTTTGTCACACAATCAGTAACTGATGTTTTCCTGTTAGCAATAAGTTTTGAGTTCTCTATTCTTTTCTCTGTTCTTATGTTAAGAATCATGAAAGGGGAAAAATTAGGGAAGGGAATAAACATTTATGTAGCATCTGTTATATGCCAAACTCTGTACTAAGTATTTTAAGAATATTACTTCATTTCATCCTCACAACAACTCTGGGAAATAGGTGTTATTATTATTTCCATTTTACAGTTGAGGAAACAAACAGGGGTAAAGTTACTTGTCCAAAGCCACACAGCTAGGAAGTATCTGAGGCTAGATTTGAATTTAGGTCTTCTTGACTTGAGGTTCGGTACAATATCCAGTGCACCACCTAGCTACCAGTGTTGTCAACAATTGTGGGTTTATTAATATGCTGTTAGAAAATACAAAATAAGCATATTTCATATGCCAGAAAAAAAGGATTTTAAATATAGAATCCTTGAGATCCCAACTTATTTAGCATTTTAAAAAATATTTCTTTCTGTTTGTTTAAATAGGTAGTGCTCATATGATTGAAGCAGATGTTCTTCTTTCCTGTGATGAATCAGAACACAGACAACCAATAATGGCTCATCCTCCTGAAATTAGCAGTGATAATACTCTTCAGGAATGGCTAAATGAAGTTTTAAAAACTAATAAAGGCATTAAACTTGATTTTAAAAGGTATGTTGGAAATGCCACAAACATCTTGTATTCCTAACAGAACAGGAATTCACTTTGAATTGAACTGAATTTTTTAAATTTAACAATTTAATTTTTAATTTCAATTTTTCAATTTAACATCCTTCTACCTCCATTGGAAAAAAAAGAAAAAAATTTGTATAGTCATATAAAACAAATTCTAGCATTGGCCATGTCCCCCCCCAAAAAAGTCTTTTTTAGGATGTAAGTAACAGCCATCATCATCAGTCCTCTGGAATCACTGTTGATCTGAGTTTCAGGGCTTTCAAAATTGTTTTTAAAATATTGTGGTTTTTATAAATTGTTCTCCTAGTTCTTCTCATTTCATTTTGTATAAATCAAAAAGTCTTCCCAGGTTTCTCTGAAACCATCCTTTTCATTATGTCTTACAATATAATAGTATTACCTACATTTATTATCATAATTTGTTCAGCTGTTCTCCAATTGATTGGAAAAACTGCCTATAAGTATTTTTCCCCTTTCTTTGATCTCTTTGGGGCTTAGACATAGAAGTAATATTTCTAGGTCCAAGGGCATGTATGATTTAATAATTTTGGGGACATAGTTACAAATAGCTTTCTAGAATGGCTAGACCAGTTTATCTACCACAAGCACATTACTATACTTGTTTTTCTCAGTCCTTCTAATATTTGTAATTTTCCTTTTTTATCAACTCTACCAATGTGATGGATAAGAGATAGAATTTTAGAGTTGCTCTAATTTTAATTTTTTTCTTGACTTTTGACCAGTTTTTCCTATATATTGATATCTTGGAAGGAAGTCAGTTTGATAGTTATTTTATTTCCTAACTTTGGGAAAACCTTAGGTTGTTTTTTTTTTTTTTTTTTTTTTTTTTTTTCCAGTTGACCAGGAAGTATTCTATGTAAGCCCACTTGAGAATAAATCTTGAATATATGTACAGGTTTGACTGAGTAGGCAAGATAGATAGCCAGCCCATATTATAGAACTAAAAAAAAGTTTTGTAATTAATAATGGAAAAAAGTATCACCTAATATTGAAAGATTACTCTTCTATTTTATTTAACCTAAAAATAAAGAGTGATGTTTGAAGTCAGAATGGATATTTATGACAAAGTGATTCATGAATGGGCAAAGGACTTTGATGGAGCCCCATTTAGTAGCTAAGACTATTGTTTATGGGTTTGTGAGACATGAGTAAAATTCTTTACTTCCAGAATGAAATTTTCTGGCAAATGGAGCAAAAAACAATTTCATGCTACTGTTTGTGGTAAAAAGGATTACTATATTTAATTTAATGACAATACAACTTACTGATTACCATTACTTGAAAAGGAGCTCAACTCAGAACCATGGGATCATTATACACAGCAACAACAGTATTACATGATGATCAATTCTGATGGACATGGCTCTCTGCAACAAAGAATTGTCTCAAACTAGTTCCAATTGTTCACTGAAGAAAACCATATACACCCAGAGAGAGGGGTATGAAATATGGACCACAACGTAACATTTTCATTATCTCTATTGATGTTTGCTTGCATTGTGTTGCCTTTCTCTGATTTTCTTTTTTTTTTCTTGTAGATAGGATTTTTCTTGCATAAGTTGTCAAGTATTTCAACATAATTAACATGTAGTGGACTTCCTGCCATCTAGGGGAGGGGAGGGGACTGGGGGTAAAATTTGTAATGGAAAGCTTTGTAAAGATCAATGCTGGGGAACTACCCATACATATGTTATACAAATCAAAAGCTTTAATAAAAAAAAAAAAAAAGAAAAGGAGCTCAACTGAATGTTTTGACTTAATAGTATAATATTCATATGGAGATGACAGTTTTACAGATGAGAAAACTTAGCCTAGAAAGGTTACATTATTTACCCTAAATCAAATGGCTAGTAATTGACAGCACTTTAACTAAGATCTTCTGATTTCAAATTAGATGCTTTTTTTCTATAGTATATTTATATAACCCAATGTAACTGTTCAGGATCATGATACTTACTCCAAAAATAAGAATATATCCTGGAAAGTCATGTCATTCTCTACAAATCCTCCTTCCAAGGATCAAAATTAATTTTTGTGCCTACTAGAGTGGCACAAAAACTACAAGAAAGAGTAGCAATAGGAATGAAAATGACTGCTTTTGCTTCCTCCTTCCACTTCCCCAAAGATATATCATTAATGTTTTATGATTCTAGCAGAGCACTACCAGCACCAAAAAAAAAAAAAAAAAAGGTCTAAGGAATATAGCCCATAGCCCATTGAGGAGTGCTGAAGTTGGAACAAAGAATTCTCTTGTTAACTTCTGTTTACATTGTTTTTCTAAAGAGAATGCATACTATCCTTCTATGAAGCTGCATTTCAATTTTATCTGTAGTGAAAATATCTGTGGGTTTCTCCAGTTCACTGGTCATTAGACAAAGGTTTATATTAAATGTTCAATAAGTTAAATGGATGTTTATAAACAAAAAAGAACTGGATAATTTTGACCCAGATATCTCATTATTAGCACTATGTCCCAAGAAGATACTGACAATAATAAAAAGTCCTATCCATTAAAAAATATTCATAACAGCATTATTTGTGATGACAAAAAGTTGAAAATAAAATTGATGGATTGAGGAATTGCTGAACAAATTGTGTATACATATCTAATGAGGAATTGTTGCCCTATAAAGAATGACAAATATGAATAAAGAATAGCAGATTTCCTAGAAGCAAGAATGGAACAATGAATGATTAGCAGAAGAATTGAATATCCAAATTTTAACTCATTACAGATCAGCTGAATTTCTGAAATTCAGAAACAAAGAACCATGACATAAGCAGTAACAGGACAAAATAGTTAACTGTAAATAGTAGCAGTTAAAAGAAGACACAAAATCAATCTTATCATTTCACTTGCATGAAGTGAAGAAAGAATAAAGGAATTAGAGCCAGAAGAACAAGGTACATAATGACTGTAGCAATGTAAACCAGAACCGTAATTTGAGATTCTTACATTTGGAGAAAATTCATCTGGCACTGTGTGGTACTGAGCACTATCCATGCCAGGCATAATTTATCCTGGGAGAGGAATTGGCCTATTCCCATACTGTAGGACTATGAAGATGGTGATCTGGGGTTAGTGGCACTTTCCTAGGAAAGAGACCATTCCTCTCCCCATCATTCTTCTCTAGTGGTACCCTGAAGTAAAACCTCAGTAACTCCACACTGGGCTAGGACTCTGAAGTAAAGTCTAAATGGAAAGATAACAAAAGTCAGGTCAGATTCAGAGGGTAAGTATTAATATGATAATGCCAAAGTTAAAGGATTCAGTCATCATTTCTGTAAATAATAAAAAATCCAACTTTTTAAGGGAAAATGTACTCGTTTAGGGGGTTTGTTGGGAAGGACTTATATAAAAACAAAACATATCAATATATTTTTAAACAAGTATGATTCTTAGATCATTTGCTCTTTTTTTTCTCCAATTTACCACCATTATTAAAAAAGTAGATACATGTAGGTTTCAGGGCCATTTTGCGTTTCATAAGACTTTGTTGGAATAAAACATGGTCTTTTCCAGTAATATGTGTTTTATGTATGTGTTTTAATATACAACATTCTTGGCAGATATCTTTGTTTCAATGATCATCTGAGTATCATCTTTAAGTGAGGCATAAAATAGGGACATGTGCTTAATACAAGTTTTCACCAGTATCATGAAGAAAGTCACTGAAAAAAAAAACACACTCTGATTTTTGTGGTTATTGGGGGTGGTGTAACATCAGATATATAGAATTGACAAAACAGCCAGAATAGAAAATGATAGAGCAGGATAGGGGAGTGGGTAGGGAGTTACTTTGCAGTTTTTTCTTTCTCTTTGAGAGGTGACTTGTAGATGTCCACAGCCACTGAATGATTGGATCTGCTCATAGGACTTCATGTTTTCATATTGCATTTCTTCATGTTAGAAGCAGAGGTGGCCTCAGGGAACACCATGGAGTCTAAAAAATTTGTCTAATGGAAATTACAAAGTGTTCACCATTGTTTTTGTGGGGGGAGGAATGGTGTTGGGAGTCACAACATTGGGCTGATAGACTATGAAGATCATGTCTATCATTCCAATGAGCATTTAGTTCATTGTTGTGGTGCTGTGTATACCCTGATGAAAGGAATGATGTTCATCCTTGCAATTTCAAGGCTGGCTCTATTCATTATCCCCCATACCAAGCTGCTTTCATTATCCATATAATATTAATTTGTTGCAGTAAGGAGCTATTTTGAGGTCTGTTAAATTTGAGGACTAATTCTTCAGCTTTTTAACTCAGAACCATTTAAAAAAATAAATTATAGAAATTTTAAACAAATTTGCTAACAGTAAAAATAAAACTAAAGGTATAAAAATAATAAAGCAAAAATGTAATATTCATATGTATATAATCACCATCAAAGTAGTTACATTATTATTATTAATTTTTGCTCAGACAATTGGAGTTAAGTGGTTTGCCCAGGGTCACACAGCTAGGAAGTGATAAGTGTCTGAGACCAGATTTGAACTCTGGTCTTCCTGACTTCAGAGCTGGTGCTCTATCCACTGCACCACCTAGCAACCCCACACTATTATTTTCTATTAGCATTAAAAGGTAATTTAATTGTACAGATGAATTTTAATTACTAAAGTATGACCAAAGTAACTCATGAAATAGGCTACTAATGTAAAATGGGAACATCAATACTCATGAAATAGTGGATTGTTGAACCACTGAAGTCTGAATACTTAACAGATAATATTTGATGATGCTACACTTCCTATCCCAAGTCTAATTTGTGAAATCTTTCAGTGGGGAAACTTCATCTATAGATGCAGATCAGCAACAACTTTCTAACTTATCTGAGAGGGTGTCAGAGGCATTGAGACCTTAAATGATTTGGCTTGCTCACTCAGCAAATATATGTTAAAAGGAAATGAAGGTTGGCTATTCAGACTTATTGGAAATATTGCAGGGGAGATACTTGTTTAAATATGCATTGAGTTAAATGATCTTGGAGACCCTTACAAATCAGTTTCCGTAATTCAGTAACTTTCTTTTAAACGTTTTTTTAATTAAAGCTTTTCATTTGCAAAACATATGTATGGGTAATTTTTCTACATAGACACTTGCAGAACTTTCTGTTCCAAATTTTTCCCTCCTTCCCCCCACTCCCTCTCCTAGATGGCAGGTTATGTTAAATATATGTTAAATATGTTAAAATATATGATAAATCAAATATATGCATACATATTTACACAGTTATCTTGCTGCACAAGAAAAATCGGATCTAGAAAGAAAAACAAAACCTGTGAAGGAAAACAAAATGCAAGCAAACATCAGCAGAAAGCGTGAAAATGCTATGTTGTGCTCCACACTCAGATCCCATAGGACTCTCTCTGGGTGTATATGGCTTTCGTCATCACTGAATAATTGGAATTAGTTTGAAACACCTCATTGTTGAAGAGAGCCATGTCCATCAGAATTGATCACCATATAGTCTCTTTGTTGCCATGTATAATGATCTCCTGGTTCTGCTCATTTCACTCAGCATCAATTCATGCAAGTCTCTCCAGCCAATCGTCCCTCTGGTTGTTTCTTACAGAACAATAATATTCCATAACATTCATTTACCATAATTTACTCAGCCACTCTCCAATTGATGGACATCCATTCAGTTTCAGTTTCTAGCCACTAAATAAAGGGCTGCTACAAACATTTTTGCACATGTGGGTCCCTTTCCCTCATTTAAGATCTCTTTGGGATATAGACCCAATAGAAACACTACTAGGTCAAATGGTATGCAGAGTTTGATAACTCTTTGATCATAGTTCCAGATTTCTCTCCAGAATGGTTGGATCCATTCACAGTTCCACCAACAATGCATCAGTGTCCCAGTATTCCCACATCCCCTTCAACATTCATCATTATCTTTTCCTGTCATCTTAGCCAGTCTAATAGGTATGTAGTGGTATCTTAGAGTTGTCTTAATTTGCATTTCTTTGATCAATAGTGATTTGGAGCACCTTTTCATATGACTACAAATAATTTCAATTTCTTCATCTGAAAATTGCCTATTCATATCCTTTGACCATTTATCGATTGGAGAATGGCTTGAATTCTTAAAAATTTGAGTCAATTCTCTATATATTTTAGAAATGAGGTCTTCATCAGAACCTTTGAATGTAAAAATGTTTCCCAGTTTATTGCTTCCCTTCTAATCTTGCCTGCATTGGTTTTGTTTGTACAAAAACTTTTTAACTTAATATAATCAAAATTATCTATTTTGTGATCAATAATGATTTCTAGTTCTTCTTTGATCACAGATTCCTTCCTCCTCCACAGATCTGAGAGGTAAACTATCCTAAGTTCTTCTAATTTGTTTATATTATCATTCTTTATATCTAAATCATGAATCCATTTTGACCCTATCTTGGTATAAGGTGTTAGATGTGGGTCAATGCCTAGTTTCTCAGTCATACTAGTTTCCATTTTTCCCAACAGTTTTTGTCAAATAGTGAGTTCTTATTCCAAAAGCTGGGATTGTTGGGTTTGTCAAACACTAAACTACTAAAGCACTAAATAAGTAGATTAATTTAGGTAGTATTGTCATCTTTATTATATTCGCTCAACCTATCCAAGAGCACTTGATATTTTTCCAGTTTTTTGTAGTTTTGCTTATATAGTTCCTGACTTTCCCTTGGCAGATAGATTCCCAAATATTTTATACAAAAAAACAGTTATTTTAAATGGAATTTATCTTTGTATCTCTTACTGTTGAATTTTATTAGTGATGTATAAAAATGCCAATGATTTATGTGGATTTATTTTGTATCCTGCAACTTTGCTAAAGTTGTGGATTATTTCTGTTTTTTTTTTTTTTGTTTTTTTTTTTTTTGCTGAGGCAATTGGGGTTAAGTGACTTGCCCAGGGTCACACAGCTAGGAAATATTAAGTGTCTGAGACCAGATTTGAACTCAGGTCCTTCTGACTTCAGGGCTGGTGCTCTATCCACTGCACCACCTAGCTGCCCCATTTCTAACAGTTTTTAAATTGATTCTCTAGGTATACCATCATGTCATCTGCAAAGAGTGATAATTTGGTTTCCTCATTACCTACTCTAAGTCCTTTAATCTTTTTTTCTTCTCTTATTGCCAAAGCTAGCATTTCTAATACAATGTTGAATAGTAATGGTGATAGTGGACAACCTTGTTTCACCTCTGATCTTATTGGGAATGGTTCCAGTTTATCTCCATTACATATGGTGCTAGCTGATGGTTTTAAATAGATGCTATTGACTATTTTATTGACTATTATATGAAAAGTACACTTACTCCTATACTCTCTAGTGTTTTTTTTTTTTTATTAAAGGTTTTTATTTGCAAAACATATGTATGGGTAGTTCTTCAACATTGACCCTTACAAAGTTTTCCGTTACAAATTTTTCCCCCCTAGTCCTCTCCCCTTCCCTAGATGGCAGGAAGTCCACTACATGTTAATTATTTTAACATATTTGACAAGTTGAATATATGTATACATATTTCCACTCTTATCTTGCTGTGCAAGAACAATTGTATCTACAAGAAAAAAAAATCTGAGAAAGGAAACCCAATGCAAGCAAACATTGATAGAGAGCATGAAAATGCCATGTTGTGGTCCACATTTCACATCCCTCTCTCTGGGTGTATATGGCTTTCTTCACCGAACAATTGGAACTGGTTTGAAACATTTCATTGTTGAAGAGAGCCACGTCCATCAGAATTGATCATCATATAGTATTGTTGCCGTGTATAATGATCTCCTGGGTCTGCTCATTTCACTCAGCATCAGTTCATGCAAGTCTCTCCAGGCCTGTCTGAAATCATCCTGCTGGTCATTTCTCACAGAACAATAATATTCCATAACATTCATATATCATAACTTGTTCAGCCATTCTCCAATTGATGGGCATCCATTCAGTTTTCAGTTTCTAGCCACTACAAAAAGGGCTGCCACAAACATTCTTGCACATGTGGGGCCCTTTCCCTCATTTAAGATCTCTTTGGGATATAAACCCAATAGAAACACTACTAGGTCAAAAAGTATGCATAGTTTGATAACTTTTTGAGCATAGTTCCAGATTTCTCTCCAGAATGGTTGGATCCATTCACAGTTCCACCAACAATGTATCAGTGTCCCAGTTTTCCCACATCCCCTCCAACATTCGTCATTATCTTTTCCTGTCATTTTATCCAATCTGACAGGTGTGTAGTGGTACCTCAGAGTTGTCTTAATTTACATTTCTCTGATCAATAGTGATTTGGAGCACCTTTTCATATGACTAGAAATAGTTTTAATTTCATCATCTGAAAATTGTCTGTTCATATCCTTTGATCATTTATGGATTGGAGAATGGCTTGAATTCTTATAAATATGAAACAATTTTCTATATATTTTAGAAATGAGGCCTTTATCAGAACCCTTAAATGTAAAGATGATTTCCCAATTTATTGCTTCCATCCTCATCTTGACTGCATTGGTTTTGTTTGTACAAAAACTTTTTTATTTTTTTTATTAAAACTTTTTATTTGCAAAACATATGTATGGGTAATTCTTCAACATTAACCCTTACAAAGCTTTCTGTTACAAATTTTCCCCCCCACTACTCCCCACCCCTTCCCTAGATGGCAGGATATCTACTACATGTTAATTATGTTAAAAATACTTGACAAATCGAATATATGTATACATATTTCCTCACTTATCATTTTTGTACAAAACCTTTTTAATTTAATATAGTCAAAATTATCTATCTGGTGTTCAATTAAGAATTCCAGTTCTTCTTTGGACATAAATTAATTCCATCTCCACAGATCTGAGAGGTAAACTATACTACGTTCCTCCAATTTATTTATAATATCACTCTTTATATCCAAATCATGAACCCATTTAGATCTTATCTTGGTATGTGGTGTTAGATGTGGGTCAAGCCCTAATTTCTTCCACACTAGTTTCCAATTTTCCCAGCAGTTTTTGCAGAATAGTGAGTACTTATCCCAAAAGCTGGGGTCTTTGGGTTTATCAAACACTAAATTGTTAAATTTATTGCCTAGATTGTCCTGATAACTTATCCTATGCCACTGATCGACTGCTCTATTTCTTAGCCAGTACCAAATGGTTTTGATGACCACTGCTTTATAATATAGTTTTACATCTGATACAGCAAGGCCACCTTCATCAGCCTTTTTTTTTCATTAATTCCCTTGAAATTCTTGACCTTTTGTTCTTCCAAATGGACTTTGCTACTATTTTTTTCTAGATCTGTAAAATAATTTCTTGGGAGTTTTATTGGTATGGCACTAAATAAGTAAATTAGTTTGGGTAGTATTGTCATTTTTATTATATTTGCTCGGCCTACTATGAGCACTTAATGTTTTTCCAATTGACTAGGTCTGACTTTATTTGTGTGGAAAGTGCTTTGTAGTTTAATTCGTATAGTTCCTTATTTTTCCTTGGCAGATAGATTTCCCAAATATTTTATACTATCAAGTTATTTTGAATGGAATTTCTTTTTGTATTTCTTGCTGCTGAACGTTGTTGGTAAAATATAAAAATGCTGCTGATTTATGTGGATTTATTTTGTATCCTGCAACTTTGCTAAAGTTGTGAATTGTTTCTAGTAGTTTTTTAGTTGAGTTTCTAGGGTTCTGTAAGTATACCATCATGCCATCTGCAAAGAGTGATAACTTGGTTTCTTCATTACCTACTCTAATTCCTTTTATCTCTTTTTCTTCTCTTACTGCCAAAGCTAACATTTCTAATACAATATTAAATAATGGTGACAGTGGGCAGCCATTTTTCACTCCTCATCTTATTGGAGTATTCCATTCCATATGATGCTTGCTGATGGTTTTAAATAGATGTTACTAATCATTTTAAGGAAAAGACCATTTCTTCCTATAATCTCTAGTGTTTTTAATAGGAATGGGTGTTGGAGTTTATCAAATGCTTTTTCTTCATCTATTGAGATAATCATATGGTTTTTGTTAGTTTGGTCATTAATATAATTGATTATGCTGATAGTTTTCCTAATATGGAACCAGCCCTGCATTCCTGGCATAAATTCTACTTGGTCATAGTGTACTATCCTGGGGATTTTCTGTAATCTCATTGCTAATATCTTATTTAAAATTTTTGCATCAATATTCATTAGGGAAATTGTTCTATAGTTTTCTTTCTCTGTTTTCTTCCTACCTGGTCTAGCTATCAGCACCATATCTGTATCATAGAAGGAATTTGGTAGTATATCTTCTTTTCCTGTTTTTTTCAAATAGTTTATATAGTATTGGAATTAATTGTTCTTTGAATGTTTGGTAGAATTCACATGTAAATCCATCTGGCCCTGGAGATTTTTTTCTTAGGGAGCTGATTAATAGCTTGTTCTTTTTCTTTTTCTAAAATGGGGCTATTTAAATAATTTATTTCCTCTTCTGTTAACCCGAGCAATCTATATTTTTGTAGATGTTTCTCCATTTCATTTAGATTATCAAATTTACTGGCATAAAGTTGGGCAAAGTAACTCCTAATTATTACTCTAATTTCCTCTTCTTTGGAGGAAAGTTCTCCCTTATCATTTTTGAGACTAACAATTTGATTTTCCTCTTTCCTTTTTCTAATCAAATTAACTAAAGGCTTATCTATTTTGTTGGTTTTTTCATAAAACCAACCCTTAGTTTTATTTATTAATTCAACAGTTTTCTTATTTTATTAATCTCCCCTTTTATTTTTAGAATTTCCAATTTGGTATTTAATTGAGGGTTTTTAATTTGTTCTTTTTCTAGTTTTTTTTTTAATAGTAAGCCTAATTCATTAATCTTTTCTTTCTCTATTTTACGCAAGTAAGCATCTAGAGATATAAAATTAGCCCTTATAACTGCTTTGGCCGTATCCCACAAATTTTGGTATATTGTCTCATTATTGTCATTCTCCTGGATGAAATTATTGATTGTGTCTATGATTTGCTCTTTCACCCATTCATTCTTCAGGAATAGATTATTTAATTTCCAATGAACTTTTGGTCTATTTTCTCCTGGCCTTATATTGCATGTGATTTTTACTGCATCATGATCTGAAAAAGATGTCATTTACTATTTCTGCCTTTCTGCATTTGATTTTAAGGTTTTTATGCCCTAACACATGGTCAATTTTTGTATAGGTTCCATGAACTGCAGAGAAAAAAGTAAACCCTCTACTGTCTACATTCAATTTTCTCCAAAGATCTATCATACCTAACTTTTTCTAACAATTTGTTTACCTCCCTAATTTCTTTCTTATTTATTTTGTGGTTTGATTTATTTAATTCTGAGAGAGCAAGGTTGAGATCCCCCACTTGTATAGTTTTGTTGTCTATTTCTTCTTGCATCTCTCTTAATTTCTCTTCTAGGAATTTGGATGCTATACCACTTAGTGCATATATATTTAGTGTTGATATTGCTACATTATCTATGGTACCCTTTAGTAAAATATAATTTCCTTCCTTATATCTTTTGATTAGATCTATCTTTGCTTTTACTTGATCTGAGATCAGGATTGCTACCCCTGCTTTTCTTTGTTCACCTGAAGCATAATAGATTCTGCTCCAGCCTTTTACCTTCACCCTGTATGTGTCTCTGTGCTTTAGATGTGTTTCTTGTAGACAACATATTGTTGGATTCTGGTTTTTAATCCAGTCTGCTATCTGCTTCCACTTTATGGTAAAGTTCATCCCATTCACATTCACAGTTAAAACAACTAATTCTGTATTTCCTGCCATCTTATTTACCCAAGTTATGTTTTTATCTTTCCTTTCCCCTTTCTCTCTTCTCCCCTCCCCAGTATTTTGCTTTTGATGACCACCTCCCCCAAATAATCCTCCCCCCTTTAGAGCCCCTCCCCCTTTTTTACTCCTTTCCCCTGATTCTTCTATTTTCCCTTCTATTAGTCTATCCCTTTCTTTTCCTCCTTTCTCTCCCACTTCCCTATAAGGAAGGACAAGTTTCTCTGTGAAACCGAATGTTTGTTATATACTCTTTTAGAGACCAATCTGATGAGATTAAGATTTACACAATGCTCATCTCCCTCCCTTCTTTCCCTCAATAATATTAGGTTTTCTTTGCCTCTTCATGAGATGTAATTTCCCTTATTTTACCTCCTTTTTCCTCTTATTCCAGTATGATCCCCTTTCTACCTCTAGTTTCTTTTCCATATTATCATAATAAAATTAAATTATACTCACATTCTCTAAATATACCCATAACAGAAATATAGTTCTCAAGAGTTCTTTCCTTTTTACCTTATTTATGCTTCTCTTGAGTTCTGTGTTTGGAGATCAAATTTTTGTTCAGTTCTGGTCTTTTCATTAGAAATAGGTTAAATTCACCTATATAAATGAATATCCATCTTCTTCCTTGAAAGATAATGCTCATTTTAACTGGATAGCTTATTCTTGACTGTAATCCCAGTTCCTTTGCTTTTCAGAATATCAGATTCCAGGCCCTTTGCTCCTTTAAGTTGGAAGCTGTTAGGTCCTGGGTAATCCTAATTGTTACTTAAATTGTTTCTTTCTGGTTGCTTGCAGTATCTTTTCCTTGGTTCTGAAAATTTATTTCTGAATTTTAGGTCTGAACTTTATCACGATATTCCTTGGGAATTTAATTTTGGGATCTCTTTCAGAAAGTGATTGGTGGATTCTTTCAATGGCTATTTTTACCTTCTGATTCTAAATTATCAGGGCAGTTTTCTTTTATGATTTCCTATAAGATAATGTCTAGGTCCTTTTTTTCATCATGGCTTTCAGGAAGCCCAATATCCTTATTTTGTTTCTCATAGATCTATTTTCCAGGTTTTCCATATCAGTTGTTTTTCCTAGGAGATATTTCACATTTTCTTCTATTTTTTCATTTTTTTTTGTTTTTGTTTGACTGATTCTTGAAGTCTTATTGAGTCATTAACTTCCATTTGTTCAATTCTAATTTTTAGTGTATTATTTTCTTCAGTTACCTTTTTTTTAGCTCCTTTTGCAATTGGCCAATTAAATTTTTTTGTTCATTGCATTCTTTTTCCATTCTTTCTTGCAATGATCTTCATTTCATTTCCCCATTTTCCTTCTAACTCTCTTTTAAGATCCTTTATGCAATCTTTGAGGAAGGCCTTGTGAAATGGGGACCTGCTCATGTCTCCCTTTGTGGCTTCCTCTGGAACCTCAGTATCTGAGGTCTGTTCTCTCTCTCCATAAAAGCTGTCTATGATGAGAGTCCTTTTTGTTTTTTATTCTTTTTTTTAAGGCTTGAGATCTGTTCAATGTAAAGGAGTGACAGCTGCTTTAATTTGCCCTAGGGTAGTTCTGTTGATTGATTTCCAGTTTTGGGTAATGGCAGCTAGGTTTGGTGTTCTTCCCAGGCTCAGTGGTTTACAATTTTTCTTTTACAAAAGGCAAATCTACCAAACCACTTGCTTGCAACCAGGACAGAGTGGCCTAAGAGACTCACAGAAGATTCCCATGTGCATGGAAGCTACAATGCTCAGACTCTTGGCCTGGCTTCCTGCCCTGTCTCCCCACCCTGCCATCTGGGCTTAGCAGACTGTCTTCTTGCCTGATTGACTGTTCTGAAGTTCTTCCAAGGTATCTTCTTCTGGGAATGTGTTGTATTCCAAATATTTGTGGGTTCTTTGATCAGTTTAGAGGCTTAATCTGCTGTTGGTTTGAGAGAAGGTCAGAGGAGGTCACAGAAAGTTGTGTCTCTTCTCTGCCATCTTGGCTCCCTAATTCAATAACTTTGTTAGATATGTGTCTGGAAAAAAAAAGTACTAAAAAGATACTGATATGGTCATATAATGTAAGAATAATAAGGTGACAAATCCTTTTAACCATTATAAGGGATAAGGAAATCTAAAGAAAACAAAACTGAAAATTATTTTAGTGTGAGTAAAACTTTATGACTAGTTTATAGATGAGTATAGCTAAGATAGAAATATAATTAGAAAAGAAATGCCAGAGAACTTATTCTAATGTGAATGGGTAAGCAGTTAAAAAAAAAAAGCCAGATTAAAAATATATTGAGGTTTATGCAAATTGATCTCTAAAGCCCCTTTCAGCTCTAAGTGTACGATCCTAGATCTTTTTATTAGAGAAGTGCAGGAATTTCTCATGTTATATTGTAGTGCATTGTTGAAAACGCTGTTGTCATGTATAAAATGGAGATAACAAATATATCCTCTACTTGACAAGGTTATTGTTCAAAAAGTGTCTTGTGAATCTTGAGTTATTAAATATTATTTAATATTTGTTCTTGGTCATCAACATGACCCACGATTATTATATTGTTTCTGTAGGAAGATATTATATTAATTCAACAAGGATATTTGTTATCACCATTTTATACAATTTGAGACAATCCGAGATTCCGAGAAGGAAAGGAAATGTCCTTTGGATCATTAGACTTCTAGCTTTAGTCTCCTGCCTCCTAGTGTGGGAGTGGGGAGGAGACAGTGAGAAAGATAGACAGAAAGATAGTGGAATGTCTTTTATGAGTTTAGTGTATGGAGATGAAGTTCAGGACTTAAAAAAAAAAAAACCTGTCGATTCAAGAATGGTGTTACAGAATAATAACTGGAATTTTAGAAGGATGCAAAATTTTATAAAGCATTTGACATACATTACTTAACAAGCATTTGAGATATTTAACTTGGCAGTTTGATGTTTCAAATGTAGGTGTTTGAGTTCAATGAAATAGTCTCTTAGTACATAAAAAAACATGTTGTATGAATGACAGATGTCTAAAAATCATCCAACAAGCATTTATTTGATATTTTCTATGTGTCAGGAGCTGTTCTGACTTCTGGCATGCTCCCAAGGAACTTACATTATATCCAGTGAGACTTACAAACAGTCTGTAAAATTAGGTTCTACATTATGATTATTCCCATTTCATATATATAAATAGACTAAGATGTAGATAGGCAAAATGATTTGTTTAGGGTCTCCCATCTAGTAAGTATCAAAATAGTTTAAAGCAAGTCTTTCTAACTCCAAATCCAGTTCTCTCTCCATTATACCAAATCTTTATATAACAAAAGTAGATTTATAGTAAATGGCAGATTAGAATTCCTACTTTGTTACTTAGAACCTTTGTAACTTTGGACTATATTTCCCTCCATTTAAAATGTGGAGGAGGGACTAAATGATCTTTCAGCTCTAAATTCTATGTATATAAATCTTTGATTTCCCAAATGACTTCCCAAAAATAGGATCCTCGCTACGGCTTTAGAAACAACCAAGCGAGTATAAAAGAAGTAGAGAAATTAAATGTAGATATTATCATAATTGTTTTGAATGAACAAAGCAGGGATGTGTTATATAATGAGAGAATACTAAATTGTTTCTCAACAAGTTGTTCTAATGAAGAATTGTGTATGTAAAGGAATTGGGATTATCAATTCAGTAGGTTTATCACCTTCTTGATATCACATTTAAATTTTTTTTTTTTTTGGTTTTAACTGATAAAGTGTAGAAACACACAAAAATGATACTTTGCCACCACCTGCTGGTAATGAGTCTCAAGACAAAGGAGTTAAAAAAGTAAATTAATTTTTTAGTCTCTAAAAATCAGTATGTAGTAGACAAGTTCAACCAGCCAGCAATTTTTGTGAGAACAGATTTTATATCAATTAGTAAGATAGGATAAATACTATTGTGATTTGCTTTAGAAAGGTGGTGTTTAAAGCTGCTTATCATTTGCTGTTTATCATTACTATTTATTAGTTTTAATGGAAAATTAATTCTGTCAGCTTATGTAATATTATATAACAATACAAATGGATAGGTCAAAAGAATGGATAGTATAGACATTGTTCTGATTAGAAATTTTTTATTGTAAAAATAATCATAGAAGAGGAAGGAGATTATTTATAACATAGTAGAACCAAAATTTAGAGTTGGAAGAGACTTTATAGCATCTACTCCAACACCTTTATTTTATAAATGAATAAATGGAAGCCCAGAAAGGATTTGTCTATCCAGTCATATGAGGGAGTAAAAAATAACAAACCTGTGATTGGAATCCAAGTCTTCTGACTCTAAATCCAGTTATCATTCAGAACATATGAAGGATACTTTAACTTTTGAAAACTAATTACATTTCATTAATAAGATTTTTTCCCCAGAGAGAATTATTTGTATCACATTATTAATGAAAATAATGCTAAGCATCAACTACCTATCATCCAGAAGAAATACTTGTGTATTCCAAGTTGTTCATGTCATCTAAGTACAACTACTAGTAATAATAATAATAATAATAATGATAATATATACACATATATACATGTATATGCATACATGTATACGCACACACACATACATATATGCACATACAAACATATCACTTACTCTGTGCCAGGCACTGTACTCTCATTTTGAAATCTCTTTTATCTCAGTATCTCATTTGGTCCTCATAGCAACTCTGGTGCTATTATGATCTCAATTTTACAGTTGAGAAAACTTAGGCAAACAGATTTAAATTACTTGTCTAGGATCATGAAACCATGAATCTCCATTAACAATTATTTTTTAGATATAATATGTATTCATCATGTTAGTACCAAAGCTGAACAGGACAGTTTCAAAAATAATGTGTGGAATATATTATAAACTTAAAAAAAAAGGCAAGTGGTATGAAAGAAAAATTTCTGGTTTCATAGAATCTTATGTTTTCTTATATGGATGGAAATACTTATTTTGAGAGTGTTTAAATTTAGAATAAAGAAAAATAAATTTTCTTTAAAAAAGATTTTAGAAGTCACCCAAAAATACATACTTGAATTTGGATGCAGTAATATGTTTTAAGTTTAAATTAAGTTTTGTGTATTTTTAAAATTCTGAATTTAACAAATAACTGAATAAGAGAAGCATTTCTGCATACATAGAAAATGAGTATGGTATCTGATGCTGTGAGTTTGTATCACATTCAGCTTGCTTTTTCTTTTAAGTATATACAGTTAAATATGTGTATATGTATATAGGTGTATGTTATACATATATGTGTGTATAAATATATACATATATAAATACATTCAACATGTTATTTTCTAAGATATCTTTCTCTGTTTCCTACTGACATTTTCTTTTATGCATTTTAAAATGCTTCAATGACTCTTTTTTTTAAAAAAAGTTTATTTTTCATTGTTACCCAGCTTTAACCCAGGGCCAATTTTGTCTGTTCATATTGAAAGAAAGTAAAACAAAACCTTTATATCAAATATCATAGTTAAGCAAAAATAAAGCTGCACATTGTCCATGTCTGAATGTGTGTGTGTGTGTGTGTGTGTGTGTGTGTGTGTGTGTGTGTGATATTCTGTACTTTTCATCAGGAGGTGAGTAGCAGGTCTCATTATTAATCCACTGAGATTATGATTGGTTATTGCTTTGATCAGAGTTCTTAAGTCTTTTTTGTTTTGTTTTGTTTTGTTTTAAGCATTGTTGTTATTGCCTAACTTATTCCCTGGGATCTGCTTATTTCCTTATTTATCAGTCTATATTAGTCATTTCAGGTTGGTCTGAAATGAATCTCTTAATTATTTCTTATGATGTAATAATTTTACATTACCTCTGAGATGTCTTGTGATGGACACTAGGCCTATGATTTACTCAATATTAGCAAACTCCTTGATGAGAAAACTTCCTCTACTGGTGAAGGCACTTTCTTGGCAAATTATATTTTTAGAGATTTACTTAAATGTTGAAAGGGTAAGTAACTCAAGGTTACACAACCAGTATGTCTTTCTGACCACTCTTCTATTGAATTCATATACTATTATTTGTTAAGCCATCTTCAGTTGTTTAGTACCTCCTTAATTTCCAGTGTTTTGTTTAATTTTGAAGAACTCACTGGGCCTAAAGTGTTGCTATAAAAACTCAAGGAATTGCTATTAAAAACTATTGTCATGGCATCAGCAGCCAAAACAAGTTTGCTATCCCTGTACATTGCAGTTTATTTTTTAATAGCATGATCTCTTTTATTCTTGACTGGATCATTTCTTTCTAGAAATCTCATGTACTTTTTCTTCATTGTTTACTTGTCTCCTTTCTAGAATATAAATGAGAAAAGAAAAAAATATATAAAAAAGAAAGTATTACCACAAATAAGAAAATAACTTTTCTTTTCCTTCATTTGTAGAATATAAATTTTTTGAGGGCCAGTACTGTTTCCAATTTCCTTTTTTGTTTTTTGTTTTTTTTTCACTAGTACAGTGTCTTGCACCTAGTTGGTGTGATTATTGTGACTGTTGAATAGATTGGTTAATGGCATAAATATATAAACATTTGATGAATAAATTAATAAAAGCTGAGGTTTTGGCAGTGATTTGGTGGGCTGTTTGGACTTCAATCTATGAAGTTCCTTTTTTTTTTTAAATTTAAAAAAAAAAAACTGTTAGTCCCTTACATTTATAGAATAATAGATTTAGGACTAGAAGGAATTTCAGAGGCCTGCTAGAACAACCCTTTTATTTTACAGATGAGGAAATTGAAGTCCATAGAAATTTACAGGTTATACATGTAGTAAATGGCAGAGGTAAATGACAGGTATTAAATGTGCCCAAGGTTACCCAGATAGTAAATGGCAAGCATGATTCAAACCCAAATCCCTGGACTTCAGAGCAAATACTCTTTCCACTTCACCATTCTGTTTGTGTACTTTTTAGCAGGCTTGAGGGTCACCATAGAAGACCCAAATATGTTGCCTCTGGTGTTTTAGAACAGAAATATGTGTGTGCTATAATAAATTATTGAGAGAATATCACATACTAGCCATTGCCAACTTTTCTTTGTCTTTCTTTC
>JAJPUD010000505.1:310371-321434 GCA_023553655.1 Myrmecobius fasciatus
TTTCCAGTTTCTAGCCACTACAAAAAGGGCTGCCACAAACATTCTTGCACATGTGGGGCCTTTTCCTTCCTTTATGATTTCTTTGGGATATAAGCCCAATAGAAATGCTGCTGGGTCAAAGGGTATGCACAGTTTGATAACTTTTTGAGCATAGCTCCAAATTGTTCTCCAGAATGGCTGTATCCGTTCACAGCTCCACCAACAATGCATCAGTGTCCCAGCCCTCCCACAACCCCTCCAACATTCATCATTAACTTTTCCTGTCATTTTTATATTAGTAACTTTTAAGAAAAAATTAGCCTAATCTGATTGGAGGCAGATGCTAGGATGTTAAAATGATGAAACATCAAAGTAGGTCTATGGTGGAGGGAGAAAAATACAAGGTTGCAAAATTCAATACTAATCAATGGATTTTAGAGGAAATAAAAAGAATATTGATCTTGATATTCTATATCTGATTGAAGAGATTGGTCTTATGAAAATTCTTCATGAGTTTACATAAGTATGGATCTTTAGTTTGCCCAGGACACCTGTTCTTCATTCACCATTCACCAGCATGGACTCCCAAATATCATGTGCATATAATCCTGATAGGAGTACCCATATATAATCCTGATGGCAGAGTGATGGTCCCTAAGATGTTTGCATATCACATCTCTATATTTCTAGAAAACTGTGGGAACCATTCAGAATAAAAACATAGAATGACATTTAAATCTGTTAAAATAAAAATTTCTCTTTCAATTTGTTGGAATATCAGAATGTAGTATATCTTGAAATAGCTGGTATTTTAAAAATCTTTTTTAAGAAAAGTTTTTTATAACACCTTTTCTTATTTGATAAAATGGACTTAAAAACTGTCAAATTTATCATTTTCATATTGTTCTACTTTTAGCATTAGGAATTTATTTTGTAATAATATGATGTATTATACTTTTAGTCTAGAAGCAGTGAAACCATCCATGATACTTCTGGAAAATGTTAAGATGCATCTGAATCGTCCTGTGTGGATTAATGCTGACATACTTCCTGGTCCCAATGGAAAAAATGTTAAGTTGGATGCAAAGAAATTCCTAGATACTGTGACATCCTTTTTCCAAGATGTGACTTTATCCTTGGGTTGGACTACTGGGTGGTACCCTAATCAACTCAATGAAGGTAATAAACCTAAATAAACATTTAATCATATTTACTCATTCTTGATTTATACCCCTCTGTTCCCCTCAAGGAATTTGCAGCAACAAAATTAAAACACTTAAATAATAAGGCATTACAATTAAAAATGGGGCAAAGTAGTTAGAAGAAAAAAATGAAAACATCCTATAAATTTAATAGTAGTTTTTCCTTCCAACAGTTTAGTCTTTCTTAATTTTTATTTAAAAAATATTGATGGATTCCTTCTGATTCATTATATTTTTCAATCTATTATTTTAAAAATATTTTTATATTAACCATGTTATCAAAGAAAACACACACACATGCACACTCACAGAACAAAAATAAAAAATATACTTTAATCTTGTACTCAAGAGTTCATCAGTTCTCTTTATGGAGTTGGATAACAGTTTTTATCATAGGTTCTTTGGAATTATCTTGGATCATTGTCTTGGTCAGAATAGCTAAGTCGTTCACAATTAATCTTTATGATGCGGCTATTATTATATACAATGTATTCTTGGTTCTACTTACTTTACTTTGCATCAATGCATATAAGCCATTCTAGGTTTTTCTGAAATCATCCTGTTATTCTTATAGCAACCACAACTTGTTTAGCCATTCCCCAACTGAAGGATATTCCCTCAATTTCCAATATGTGCCATCACAAAAAGATAGGCTGTAAATATCTTTGTACAAATAGATCTTTTTCCCTTTTCTTATCTCTTTGGGATACACTTAGGAGTGATATTTCTGGGTCAAAGAGTATACACAGTATTATAGCTCATTGTGCATAGTTCCAAATTGTCCTCCATAATGGCTAGACCAATTCATAACTCCATCAACATGTCCTAATTTTTCCATATCACCTGCAGCAACTGTCATTTTCTTATTAATCTGATAGGTGTGAGGTAGTATCTCAGAAATTGCATTTCTCGAAATAATAGTGATTTAGAATATTTTTTTGCATGACTATTGATAGCTTTGATATCTTTTTCTAAAAATTGCCCATTCATATCATTTGATCGTATGTCATTTCGATAATGGCTCATATTTTTCATAAATTTGACTCAGTTCCCTATATATTTGAGAAATAAGACTTTTATCAGAAAATTCAACCCTAAATTCCCTTCCCCCAGTTTCCCATTTTCCTTCTAATTTTGACCTGATTAGTGTTTTTTGATGTGTGTGCAAAAGCTTTTTAATTTCATGTAATCAAAATTATTAATTTTGTTTCCTATGATTCTCTCTATTTTTTTTTCCTGAAGCAATTGGGGTTAAGTGACTTGCTTAGGATCACACAGCTAGGAAGTGTTAAGTATTTGAGGTGAGATTTGAACTTAGGTCCTCCTGACCTCAGGACTGGTGCTCTATGCACTGCACCACCTAGTTGCCCCAATTCTCTCTATTTCTTGTTTGATCATAAACTCTTACTTTATTCATAAATATATCAGGCATATTTTCTATGCTCCACTAATTCACTTATAATATTATCCTTTATGTCTAAATCATTGTTCATTTTGACCTTAGCTTGGGATATGATATAAGATTTATATTTATTTATGCCTAGTTTCTGCCAAACTGCTTTCTAGTTTTTACAGCAATTTTTGTTAGATGTTGAGTTTCTTACCTCCTGCTATATCAAATATTAGATTACTATAGCCATTTAGCTAAATTATTGAGCAAAGAAAGGAGAAAAAAAAGTAGGAAGGCTAAAAAATTAGATTGGGGGCCAGTTATGAAGGGATCAGATAGGTGTTTTTATTTGATCCTAGAAGTGAGAGGGAGCTCCTAAAGTTGATGTGATCAGACTTATGCTTTGGAAAAATCACTTCTAATAGTTCAGTGGAGGGTGAATTGAAGCAGGGAGAAGCTTGAGCATTGCGATAGCCTATGTGAGAGACAAGACACTGAATTAGAGTAGTATCTATATGAAAGGAGGATAGTGGATAGACAGAAGTTTTGGAGATCTAAACAGCTACATTTGGCAACTGCTTGGATATGTGGAGCTACTAAATCTCAGAATTCTCTGAAATTGTATCACATGATATAATATTCTATAATGCTCATAAACCATAATGTATTTAGTCATTCCCTAATATTCCTCAATAGGGGAATGTTTTATATATGGCTTCTTTTCCATTCTTTTGATCTCGTTGGGGTAGAGCTAGTAATGATCAAAGGATATGTACAACTTAGTGACTTTTGGGTCAGTTATGCATTCCATAAAAATTATTAGATGCCTATCAGTTGGGGAATGGCTGAATAAGTTGTGGTATATGAAGATGTTAGGTTCAGATTTATAAATTTATTTGCTTCCACAAGACCTAAGATGTCAGATTATATGAAAATGTTTAATAACAATGAATATAGTAACAATGAATTATAAAAAAGGAAAACAAGAATTGATAGTGCACTTCTTATAGCAAAAGCACTTAATGGAAAAAACTGTAACTACTATAGCACAAAGAGATACATAGACTAGAAGAGGAGAGAAGAAACAATACGTCACTGAAGCACCAACTTTGCAGATCTCTATCTGGAGAATCCCAGATTTCAGCCTTGCAAGTCCCCAAGTCTGCCTGTCAAGGTCCAGGCAGAGTATCCTCTCTATGGGTGAGATTCCAATTTGGGCATTGATCTATTGTGACTTAAATAGCCCAGGGAACAAAGGTGACTAAATGCTAGCAATACTGGCTTCACTTTTTTGAGAGTCCAGAAGGGGGCCAACCCTTGCCAGAGTCTATCGAGTGAAGCTTTGTTCCTGGAGTGGCTAGTTCCAATGCATAGATAATGCATTCTTGGTGGATTTGGCCAGAATTCACCCAGGAATATATGTTCCTGAGACCATCTGGTAGCAGTCACGTAGTAGGGGTGAATTATGCTAGGGTGTGAATTAGAGGTATCATTACACTATGGAGGTGAACAATGGTTCATTGAACTGTAATTACCTTATGGGTGCAAAAAAAATAAATGGAAAAAAGGAAAAGTAATAATAACAACAACAAAATAAATTGCATTTCATAATGACAGGATCAATTTACAATTCCATCAAAAGTTTATTAGTGTGTTTTCCCATAGCTCCTCCAACATTTGCCATTTTTGCCAATCTGATGAGTATGAGGTGGAACTTTATAGTTGCTTTAATTTTCTTTCTCTAATTACTAGTGATTTAGAGTATTTTTTAAAAAAAAATGTTTGTGGATACCATGGATTTCTTTCTTTGAAAACTGTCTTCAAAACTAGAACCATTCCCAATAAGATCAGGAGTGAAACAAGGCTGCCCACTATCACCATTACTACTTAATATTGTATTAGAAATGCTAGCTTTGGCAGTAAGAGAAGAAAAAGAGATTATATGTATTATATAAATACCTAAAAGCATATATTACCCTTCAAAATCTATAAAGAAATCAAAAAGGAAGGGAATAGGAAAAGGTGGGATAGATGAGATTGTAGAGTAATAGGAATGCTACAAGGTGTATAGATTAATGGGAATGGCATAAAGAGGGAGGGAAACAGTAAGAGGAGAGGATAAAGAAGGGATTCTTGGGGTAGTAGTGTCAGAGGGGAGTTAAGTAATAATAAGACAAGCCATCAGGTAGAAGTAAAGTAGAAGAGTTAGATACAGGAAATAAGAGATATATACAAAACCAATAACAATGAATTAGAGTAGGTCATGAGGAAACCAAATTATCACTCTTTGCAGGTGACATGATGGTATATTAGAGAACCCTAGAGACTCAACTAAAAAACTACTAGAAACAATTCACAACTTTAGCAATATTATCTTACCTTTGTTGCCTTTATACTCCTATCTCCCTTTTCTAATAAAAAGCAGAAGAGACAAAAAGCTTAGTTCTATAAATATGTCTCTCCATCAGTGATGTATACTAATTATTTCTTAAAATTCTAGTAGAAATATTTACATTTTTATCTTTCTTTTTATTTCAGGCTACAGTTGGACAATGGTAAAAGATATGGAATATATATGCAATAAACTAAGTCAGCCTGTAACATTTCCTGTCAGAGCAGCATTAGTTAAGCAATCTTATGATCAGTTGCTTTGGCTGGTACAGCAATCATATAGGTAAGTAGATAAGATAATATTTATTTTTTTCTAATGGACTGAAATAAATGTGAGATTTATTATATTTGACTTTGATATGTATATATACATATATGTATATATTCCTCAAAAATAATGCATGAGAATTTGCATATAAAATAATATTTCCCATTTATTTCTATTAAATATTCTATTAAACTTTAAGAAATTTGCTTTTTAATGAAAAATATTGCTTTCAATATGTATTTAAAAAACCATTTAAAATTACTCTTAGTATGAGCATTATCTGTCTTTGTCAATGAGTGATCTATGTATTGAATTTTCCCACATGATTTCTGTAAGTTGTCTAGCATTTCCATTATCCAATGTACAATATGGCAAGGTAGAATTGTCATTCAAAAAATAAACTTGGGGCAGCTAGGTGGTGCAGTGTATAGAGCACCATTCCTGAAGTCAGGAGGACCTGAGTTCAAATTTGGTCTCAGACACTTAACAGTCCCTAGCTGTGTGACCCTGGGCAAGTCACTTAACCTCAATTGCCTCAGCAAAAAAAATAAAATAAAATAAAATAAACTTAAATAAAACACAACCAAATGTATTCAGTAGAAATGGAGCTGACAAGTTTTGAAATCACTTAGTGATTGATTTCTAAGTTAATTCAGCAAGAGGAAATCCCCAAAAGAATGGAAGAAATTGCAAATAATATTAGTACTCCAAAACAGGTGAATGAGAAGTCATACAAACTATATGCTTTCTTTCTGATCTCTGTAAAATTTTCATGTGAATGGTCCTTTGGAAGCACAACATAAAAGAGGAGAAGGTAAGGAAAGGAAATAAGAATTTATTGAATGCCTGCTATGTGCCAGCCACTGTACAAAGTGCTTTATAAATATTGTCTTATTCAATAATGGGAATAAAGAAGCTTTCCTAAATGATCTGTCACAATCATGCAACTGACTGGAAAGTGTAGAGAATTTATGATCCTGATATATTCATTTGTTGACTTGGTTGAACAAAAAGCATCCTTAAAGACCCTTCTCCCAACAAAATGCCTCTTGTACAATTTATGAGAGCTCCAAATATAAATATTATTTATTCAACATTTCTTTAAGACATAAAACAGGGAGATTTGTTCACCAAAATGATTTATCTTTTGTATGTAGGCTCACTTGTACAAGTTTTCAGGTGCTGATGTTTGTAAATGACATTTCACTGATTATATAGAGTCCTGAATTCTAATAGGCTTCCTCCATGATCTATTTACTCAGAAAAGATTGGCTGAATACTACATTCTGAAACAATTAGGTGGATAAAAATTGAATATTATTCAGATTTGACATGATGAGACAATTCATTAAGATAGCCTATCAGTAGATGCATTTTTCATAAATACTGTCTATGAACTCAGAATTAATAGAATATCAGTCTGTATTACATTAGAGAAATTACACTGTACTTATAGTAATTCTAAGCTGATTCTTCTGCATATGCTCTCATTTTGAACACCACTATTCTTCTAGGATGGTCTTCTTTTGGTGATTCAGGAAGCCTTTTTAATGATTTTGCAGCAATTTGAAGTCAACATTTTGAACAGCAAGTTATTCATTAAATATATTAACTAAAAGCTACCAACCCTTAAATATAGGCTTCATTCTTAAATTACAGTGTCATCCACTGAAAACTAATTTCACAAATACTTTATACTTCATTTCAAGGAATGGCATTTCATTAATTTTTATCATCACTCTTCATCTTTAGTGATAAAGATTGTCCCTTTATTGTCCTTTTATTAAGAATGTGATTATAGGTCATACTGTGATTTTATAAGTCATATTTTGGAGGAGGGAGAAAGCATAGCCTCTGTATTCAGACCAGTATGACAGTTTCTTTCCTTTAGTGTTAAAATGCTATGTAATGCTGGTATACAAATAAAACTCTGTCTAGTCTTTGTAAATAAATTTTGGCTAGTTTTTGTAAATAAATTTAATTACATGGAGTATGTAGATATTGGCAAAAGTCAAATAGCTTTTTTTGGTTGAAAACAATACTGTTGCATAGCAACCTGCTAAATTTCTGGCCATCAAATACATAGGATATCAGATAAGAGCATATAGATGAATTAGCACAAATTATTGCATTTTGTTTAACTTCTTAATTTCATACAGCTTAATTGATAATTAAGTATATTTTATGAAATTGATGGTTTGACTATTTGCATAATAGTCAACATGAAAATGAAAACTAAGTATAGTGTTAATATACCTATTACTATTCAAAGAAACCTATTTGATATGGAGTTCTACTGGCTCACAAAATTTTGCTTTTTTTTTTTTTTTTGCCAGGGAGAATGGTCTTTGGACAGGAAAGGCTAAAACAAAAATGGTTAACAGGGAATTGAAAAACAGGATAAGTAAAAAGATAGAAAGCAAGCACTCAGCTGCCTTAAATTAGTTTAAACCATCATAGAAGTAATAACTACATCTCAAAACACTGAAAGGATTAATCTGTGAAATTGCTGAGTCACTGTCAGTGATCTTTGAAAGATTGTGGAGAATGGGAGAGATATCAAAGAATTGGAGAAGAGCAAAGAGCTTGACTCTTTTATGGCAAAAAAGGTATAATGAGCAAATTATGGGACAGTGAGCTTTACTTAAATTAAGAAAATGCTATAATATTTTATTAAGGATATTTTGAAGTATTTAGAAAGAAGTGATAATTGAGTAAGAAAACATGAATATGGCTTCATCAAGAATAGGTTATGTCAGACTAACCTCATTTCCTTTTTACATGGGGTTATTGGAGTGATCAGAAGAATGCCATAGATATATAACTGAATTTCATTAAAGCATTTAATAAAGTTTCTTATATTGCAACCCTTGTGTCAGAGCCTCTATAATGGCACAACTAGTTTAAAAACTCTTTGGGAGAACTCTTTTCTTTTGTCTTCTTTATTTTCTCTCAGATAACTTGAGAACCTTGATATTGGATACCTCCTTTATTTCTAAAGAATAAGCTCCAAGGGAGACGATTCTGGAAAGATGGCAGAGTAAGTCAGAAAATGCCAAGTTTTTCAGATTTCCCCCACAAATAGGGTGAAATAGCATTTCAGGGTGAATGTAGAGAGATAAAAATAAACAAGAGTTGGGGCAGAACAGTGGTCTTCCTGACATTGCTGTAGAAAATTGGAAGAAAGATAGCAGGTGTGAAATATGAACACCTCCAGGCTAGCTCCATTGAAACAACAAACTTTGAGCCCTGGGACTAGCTAAATTGGGAGGCAGTCTTGGTCCCTGCCACAGGAATTCTCACTTCTGGGATTGCTTGGGGAGTTGGGCATCTGAATGCCAGAAGATTGAGGGAACCCTTATTGATAAGGGACATTGAGCCCAACTGTGCTGCCCAGGTGCAGCCCTGGGTGAGGAGGAACCAGCACACTCCAGGTGAGTACAGAAGCAGTGGGGCAGATTTGCGGCTGATGTGCACACTTACAGGAGGAGGCAGTTCTTGGTTTTCATTCCAATACGGAAGGGAGAACTGAAGGAGGACCTGAGGTCAGAGGCACCGTCCACATATCTCACCTGGAGTGATTACAACAACAAACTCTTTTTTAAAAAATGAGCAGGCAAAGAAAGTTACTGCGGGAATATAGAAGACCTGATTGTCTTAAGAAGAAGACATTGAAGCAAAAAAAGTCTTTCCTCCCCAGAGTAACATCAAATGGTCACCTGCCCAAAATGAATTCATAGAAGATCTCAAAAAAGACTTTTAAAAATTAAATGAGAAAGATTGAGAGAAATTTTTTAAAAATCCAAGAAAACAAGATTTATGAAAAGAAAGTTAATCAACTAGAAAAGGAGATTCAGCATCTTAATAAAACAACTCCTTGAAAATTAGAGTTAGGTAAGGGGGAAGCCTGTGAAGTTATGAAACACCCAGAATTAATAAAACAAAATATAAAGAATGAAAAAATAGAAGACAGTGTGAAACATAAGAAAAACAACAGATCTAGGGAATACACAAGAAGAGAAAATATAAAAATAATCAAGACTACCTGAAAGCTACAAAGAATCTTTATAAAATAATACAAGAAATAACTAAAGAAAATTGTCCTGAACTGTTAGAACAATATCATACCCAGCAAAATTAAGCTTAATCCTTAACTTTTTGTTCAGGAAATTCAGTGGATTGAAAATGGAAATTCATTGAATTGCTAGACTTTCAGGATTTTGATGCAAAAACATCTGAACTTAATAGGAAATTTTACGTGTAAAATCCAAGAGAATAGAAGGAAAACATCATAGACTAATTACAAGGGACTCGGTAAGGACAAACTGTTTATTTGGAAATATAATCCATATGTCTTAAGATTGTCATTAGTAATTGTGTAGTTCAGAGATTGGGGTGGAACTAAGTATGATATGATTCTAAAAAAAGCAAAACTGTAGGAAAATTTTTTTTACATAAATATGGTGCAAAAGGAAGAACTGATAAGAGGAATTAGATGGGGGAGGAAGGCTGGTAGTTCTGGAATCCTACTCTCATCAGGAATGCATTAAAAAGGGAACAATACATGTATATCTAGAAGAGTATAAAAGCCTCCAAAATTCAGAAAGAAGTAAGAGGCTAAGAGGATAGAGAGAGGGGAAAATATAAGGGAGGGATTTTTTTTAATTTTTTATTTTATTTACATAACATATGTGTGGGTAATTCTTCAACATTAACCCTTACATAGCTTTCTGTTACAAATTTTTCCCCCCAACTCCCCATGCCTCCCCTAAATGGCAGGATATCCACTACATGTTAATTATGTTAAAATATTGGCAAATCGAATATATGTATACATATTTCCAAACTTATCATTGTTGTGCAAGAAAAATCTTATCTACTCAAAAGACATGTCAGATAAAGGAAACACAATGTAAGCAAACATCAGTCAAGGAGTATGAGAATGTTATGTTGTGGTCCACATTTCACATCCCTCTCTCTGGGTGTATATGGCTTTCTTCAGTGAACAATTGGAGGTGGTTTGAAACATTTCATTGTTGAAGAGAACCATGTCCATCAGAATTGATCGTCATATAGTATTGTTGTTGCCGTGTATAATGATCTCCTGGTTCTGCTCATTTCACTCAGCATCAGTTCATGCAAGTCTCTCCAGGCCTCTCTGAAATCGTCCTGCTGGTCATTTCTTTTCTTTTTTTTTTTTAATTAATACTTTTTATTTGCAAAACATATGTATGGGTAATTCCTAAACATTAACCTTTACAAAGCTTTTTGTTACAAATTTTTCCCCCCTACTCCCCACCCCTCCCCTAGATGGCAGGATATCCACTACATGATAATTATGTTAAAATACTTAAGAAATCGAATATATGTGTAGTTATTGCATCATTTTTTTGTGCAGGAGAAATCATATCTACAAAAAAGAATAATCTGATAAAGGAAAGACAATGCAAGCAAACCTCAATAGAGAACATGAAAATGTTATGTTGTGGTCCACATTTCACATCCCTCTCTCTGGGTGTATATGGCTTTCTTCACTGAACAATTGGAAGTGGTTTAAAGCATTTCATTGTTGAAGAGAGTCATGTCCATCAGAATTGATCATATAGTATTGTTGTTGCCGTGAATAATGATCTCCTGGTTCTGCTCACTTCACTGAGCATTAGTTCATGCAAGTCTCTCCAGGCCTCTCTGAAATCGTCCTGCTGGTCGTTTCTCACAGAACAATAATATTCCATAACATTCATATACCATAATTTATTCAGCCATTCTCCAATTGAAGGGCATCTATTCAGTTTCCAGTTTCTAGCCACTACAAAAAGGGCTGCCACAAACA
>JAJPUD010000505.1:331458-360826 GCA_023553655.1 Myrmecobius fasciatus
AAAAAAAAGAAAAAAGGAATAGAGTAGTGGATCAGTGGAATAGGATAGGATCACAGGACAAACTAGGCAATAACTATAGCAATCAAGTGTTTGATAAACCCAAAGACCCCAGCTTCTGGGATAGGAACTCACTGTTTGACAAAAACTGCTGGGAAAATTGGAAACTAGTATGGAAGAAATTAGGACTTGACCCACACAACACCACCTATCAAGATAAGATCTAAATGGGTTCATGATTTAGACATAAAGAGTGATATTTTAAGCAAATTAGAGGAACATAGGATAGTTTACCTCTCAGATCTATGGAGAAGGAAGGAATTTGTATCCAAAGAAGAACTGGAACTCTTAATTGAACACCAGATTGATAATTTTGATTATATTAAGTTAAAATGTTTTTGTATAAACAAAACTAATGCAGACAAGATTAGGGGGGAAGCAATAAACTGGGAAAACATTTTTACATTCAAAGGTTCTGATAAAGACATTTCTAAAATATATAGAGAATTGACTCAAATTTATAAGAATTCAAGCCATTCTCCAATTGATAAATGCTCAAAAGATATGAACAATTTTCAGATGATGAAATTAAAACTATTTCCAGTCATATGAAAAGATGCTCCAAATCACTATTGATCAGAGAAATGAAAATTTCTCTGTGAACTGTGAACGGATCCAACCATTCTGGAGAGAAATTTGGAATTATGCTCAAAAAGTTATCAAACTGTGCATACCCTTTGACCCAGCAGTGTTTCTACTGGGCTTATATCTCAAAGAGACCTTAAAGGAGGAAAAGGGACCCACCTGTGCAAGGATGTTTGTGGCAGCCCTTTTTGTAGTGGCTAGAAACTGGAAACTGAATGGATGCCCATCAATTGGAGAATGGCTGAATAAATTATGGTATATGAATGTCATGGAATATTATTGTTCTGTAAGAAATGACCAGCAGGATGATTTCAGCCTCTGGCTTGGAGAGACTTGCATGAACTTATGCTAAGTGAAATGAGCAGAACCAGGAGATCATTATACATGGTAACAAAGAGACTATATGATGATCAATTCTGAAGGATGTGGCTCTCTTCAACAATGAAGTGTTTCAAACCAATTCCAATTATTCAGTGATTGAAGAAAGCCATATACACCCAGGGAGAGGCCTAAGGGATCTGAGTGTGGACCACAACATAGCATTTTCATGCTTTCTGTTGATGTTTGCTTGCATTTTGTTTTTCTTCTCAGGTTTTTTTTTCTTGTAGATCCGATTTTTCTTGTACAGCAAGATAACTGTATAAATATGTATACATATATTGGATTGGCCATATATTTTAACATAGTCATCATGTATTGGACTACCTGCCATCTGGGGGGAGGAGGGGAGAAGGGAAAAATTTGGAACAGAAGGCTTTGCAAGGGTCAATATTGAAAAATTACTCATGCATGTTTTGCAAATAAAAAGCTTTAATAAAAAAAATGTACTATTTCTTATTACAGAATTTTTTCTAAATTGCAAGCCATATGTAGAAGAATATATGTAGAACCTTTGGAAATCCAATGAGCTGAGGTTTTGTGATGTCTTCCCGGGGCTTAAGAGTCAATAAAAGCAGTGAAAAAATGGAAGCATGGCAGATTGAGGCAGGGGAAACATAGGGAGATATCTGGCTATAAGATAGTATAGTAGTGAATGCCATCACCTCTAAGTACATAAAAAAGCATCAGAGTCAAGAGGGAACATTAGACTTGGAACCAGGAGAGACTGACATTTGAATATTTCCTCTGCCATGTGCCATGTAATCATAGGCAGTCACTTAAGCTTTTGGAGGCTTATGACTCAATGGAATAAGTGCTGATTCTGAAATCAGAAGATTTAGGTTCAAATCCTACTTCTAATGATTATTCTCTATGTACCTTGGCCCCTTCACTTTTCTGGGTCTCAGTTATCATATCTATAAAATAAGAGGGCTGGATTAGATGTTCTTTTAGGTACTTTCTAGTTTTCTGGTCTTATGATCTATATATTTTAATTATATATAGTATCCACCTTACAAAAAACAGTTTTGCAAATTGTAGGTCTATGCAGACACTGGTACTTGTATCTGATATACTTAAATATTTACTGTGTTTCTTAAGACAATTGAAGCACACATTCTACCTGTCCATATGGCTACTGTTTCAGTATTCAGTCTCTTCAGAATAATCTACCAACCATTTGGTAGAGAAGTACTTCCTTCACCATGTAGAAGGGAAATGTTGAGTGGGGTGGAAATCTCGTACAGGGGAATTCTGAGGTCAGGACTTTGAACATATAATACAAACAATCCATGGTGATAATGAGTGCTTTTTCCTCTCTCTCCCTTCTTTCCTTCCTTCCAACTGAAAGCAAGGTTTCTCTCAGTTTGTTTTCTGCCTCAAATTTTGGTTCTTCCTCCATGGACCAGCTCCTACAGCACACTAGCCTTACAATCTAAATGGGCAAGTCCCACAAGAAATAGAACAAAGCTATTTTTCTACCTTATCCTCATTTATCACCCCATACATTCATACAATGGCAAAAGAAAGCACTGATTACTGTACAAAACTGAAAGCACCATTAGAACTTAGTCACCAACCAAAATGCTAAAGTGAAGCTTTTGAATAGTGGAAGTCCTCACTGGTGTTCATAAATTGCATTGCAGCTTTCATTTCTCTTTACATGTTTTGTACAGATCTTATTTTATTCTGGTGAGTTGATACTTTGTGACTCAGAAAGTACCTTCCTTAATCTCTGGTATTTCTTTTTTAATTTGTTTCTTTTTACTTTTAAATAAAAATCTATAAACAGTAATTCCATGCAATTTTTTTGTTTTACATTTAGGTTGAAAATGTTTGTAAAGAATTAATTAGACATTTTAAAAAAAGGTAATGTTGGGTTTCTAAGGTGGCTTTAAGAAAGCAAATATAGGGGCAGCTGGATAGTACAGTGGATAGAGCACCAGCTCTGAAGTCAGGAGGACCTGAGTTCAAATTTAGTGTCAGACATTTTACACTTCCTAGCTGTGTGACCTTGGGCAAGTCAGTTAATCCTAATTGCCTCAGGAAAAAAAAGTAAAAAATAAGTTAAATATGGTATGAGGAAGTTGTATTGCAAAAACATCAAAAGTTGCTGCCATCACACCTTGACACTGGCAGTCCAGAATGTATCATTGCATTTACTGTTATTTTCCAATAGTTTCACATTGAGTGTTTTACTTTGGTTTCCTATTTTGAGTCTTTTTATTTAAGGTTATTGTTAAAGACAAAGAATACAAGAAAAGGGGGTGAGTCTTTTCTCATTTAGTGAGAACAGAGGGTGGAAAATAGGGAATGAATGCTCATCATTTCCATTAAGTATTACCTAAGAATATAGGATTTGTGCACAAATATTTGTTTTCTTGTTGCCATTGCTATATCTCATAAAAATTTACTTGTAGCTTTTGTACTATCGACCCTGGGAATTAGTAGATACTGAGAAAGAATATCTATGGAGCCCTTACAGAAAAGCTTAAAAAAAATTGATCCATAAACTATTTAAAGAGATGACTTCTAGCATATTCAAAAATGCTTTAAACAGCTCACCACACTTCATGTCTTTTAAGGAGTAAGAAGAGTAAGGAGCTATAATTTTGTGGTTTTCTTTATCTCAAGATAATTTCACATGTAACTAAATGAAATAATTCTTGTGAAATCAATAGAAATATTTTTCACTAATAAGAAATCAAGGGGCAACTAGGTGGTGCAGTAGATAGAACACCAGCCCTAAAGTCAGGAGGACCTGAGTTCAAATGTGATCTCAGACACTTAACATTCCCTAGCTGTGTGACCCTGGGCAAGTCACTTAACCTCAATTGCCTCAGCAAAGAAAGCAAAAAAAAAAAAAAAAAAAAAGTCAAAGGCAGACAACATTCAAAACTACATTTTAAAGTCTTTATTTACAGAGTATACTGATTTATGAATAGAACTATATGCATTTTGTTTCTAATATACATCTTTAAAACTAAAAAGCAAACAACTCTGCAAGTAATAAAAAGTATGTAGGCTTAGCTTTCTAGAAATATCTGGAAAAGGAAATGACAAACCACTCTAGTATCTTTGCTAAGAAAAACCCCAAAATGGGGTCAAGGAGAGTTGAACACACCCCAAAAGATTGAAGAACAACATCTATAAACACCAGGCATATTTCCTTAGAACAGTGGTCTGGATCAAAAAAGATTTCTCTAATAATATGCCTCATCCATGGAAACATCAAATAACAAAATCGTGTAATTAAATATTTTCTTTAAAATGTTCAACTATACACAACTAAACCACTAACATATACAGTGCAACTTGCTTCTATCAAATTACCAAAAAAAAAGCAGCATAAAATGGAAATTAGGAAATACAGAATTAGTTTCTTATACAATTATATATTAGGTTAATACTAAAGTGATGTGGAGAAAGATCTAATACTGTGAACCACAAATATTAAATTCATATTTGCAGGTGCTATATAATTTTGTTCATAGTTTGTTATGTAACTACTATGTCCAAGATAAGGAATTGGGTTTTTTAATATATTTCCAAATCATAAGACAATAATTTTCATTTTATATTGTTTGGAAATCATTCTCAGGTCCTAAAAAACTAGATGAATGGAAATACTATGAATATTTGGGGATATAGAGATACAAGTCTATATTTAGCCTATCTTTATTGCAATCAAAGTAAAAAATTTAGAATGACATTTCTAACCAGTTAGTACACTCTTTTATTAAGTTTCTATTGGGTTTCTTAATTAAATGTAACCTTATATTCAATATTTAAACTAAATGAACATTTAGTCAATGCTTACCAGAAACTTAAGATAACCCGTTCACATTTAAATGAGTGCTTCTTTGGAAATAATCTCTTAAATTTTTTTTTTATAATTCAAAATGAGTGTTTCTTTACTTTTGATCTATATTGGCAATCTCTAAGTAATTTCCATTGATGGTCATAGAAGTTAGTAAGCATGGAGAAGAAAGCAAATTGGAGAATAACCACACACACAGGTATGGTATTGAAATAACTTATAATCTTTTTATCAGCACTTTGCCACGTCTGGTCAGTGTTCTCATGGTGATACAGTAGCTGATTATATGAAAATAGTATTTCCCAAAAGAAATTTATTAGTATCACTGCTTTGGCTTTTATTTTTTCACTTTAATTAAATTCCTACTTACTCATAAGATAGTTTGTTTTGGTGGTGGAGGAGAGGAAGGCTAGCCAAAAAATTATATTACAATCATAGTGTTTCATTTTTATACCTTGGGCAGCATGAACTTTGATATTCATTGACTTGAACAGTTACTTTATAAAATATTTTGGTAAATATGAAAAGTCTATAGAATTGCAGCAAAACAATGTGGTCCTCTTTTCTTTAATTTTTATTTAAATGAAAAATTTGAACCACATGAAGGTTATTAAACCTAGTTATTATATGTTATTATAGGGAAGATGAAAGGTTGTGTTAGAAACAGGAACCTCCCATCTGCATTTGAGTGAGAGGCCATGTAACTTAGTGGATGGAGAGATGGCCTGATAGATTGGAAAAGGTGGGTTCAAATCCTACTTTTGAACGGTTCTCCCTGTGCTGCTCTGGAAAAGTCACTTCATTTCTTAGTGTTCAAGACTATGAAGTCACTCAACAAGCACTTATTTAGCACCTACTATGTGCCAGACACTATGCAAAGCAAGTTACAGGTAAGTTGTACATCTGCATTGGTGGAAAGTTTTCTCACCAGGAGATTGCCACACACACACATATAACAATAGTTTAGGTGTTTTGAACTGCCCAAAGGTAGTGACTATCTCTTTTATCTAAGGGTTTATTACCACAGTACCTAAAATAATGCTCAACTCCTAATGGATACCCTTTGAGTTACTGAACTGCTTCCGTGGAGGAAGGAGGATGAGCCAGACGACCATCCAAGGCTCCTTCTGCCTTTCTGACACACATGTCATGTAAATGTATTTCTGGGTTACCTTTTAAAAATTTACTAATTGCTTAATTTGTTCTGTTTGTAACGATTGTCTCCTTAACAACATTTTCTTGTTTTTGAACTCTTTGGGAAAAGTAGGGACTGTAGGCACGAGCATCTTTTGTCCACAAGAAAAGAGACTGGAAATCTTGTTGCTAACACCGATATCCGGGATAGGAGGATGGGAATTCACATTTAAGGGGGGAAGAAAGCCTGGACGGGTTTGTGCGGTATGATCTAGTGGGAAGGCTCCCGAGCCGCGTCTTTCCAGCATGGCGTGACTTCTCCTGCTCAGGGGGCCGGGAGGCACATTCTCTGGTAGTTCCTTAGCCCCCGGCAGCACCGGTGGAGATGGGCAGAGGATTTTTTTCTTTCCTACAAATGTTTTTCCATCTTCTGAAGTTGGCGGAGTGAGACCGGTAGTGAGCTGAGAATCGGAACTATAGTGATTTGCTCCCGAACTTCTCCTTTGGACAATACTTCTCAGGGTAGAAACAAACATCGCTTGGGTTGCTGTCTCCGGGTCTTGGTCCACAGGGAGGTCATTGCCAGAATTGCCTGGTTCGGAAAAGAAGGGCTGCGAATGGATCTCATCATAAGACAGCTTCCTGGACCCAGCCTGTTCAAAGGCCTTTAACAAATGTGCGGCGTCTTTCACGTCAATACTTTGGTGACGGGTGATAAACCGCTTGGACAGGGCCAGCCCGTTTAATTTCAGAGAAAACTCTTCCTCTGGCGTAATGTCCTGAAGTTCTTCTTGTAAAGAGGCCACTTTACTCTTGTGCAAGAGTGAAGGAGAGTTTTTTATCCGAGGATCTAAATGCAAGTGTTGTGCTTGGCCCAGCTTAGGCCCACTGTGAACTGCAGCAGGTCTTCTGGTAGGGGAACCAGATTCCGAAGCCTCATCACTGCTCCCTGAAAAAAGTCCTTTATCCAAGTCAGAAGGGTTGGAGTGGGGAGAAGAAGCGGTCTTAATCTCTATTTCTGAAGGGGTAGCACAGGAAGTCGGAGAGTGGAATCCTTCCATATCCCCAGGGGGCACGTTCAAGTACTGCTTGGTAGTGTGCCTCCCGGAGGGAGACTTGGCGGTCGTGATGATGATGACTTCTTTCCCTTTTGCCTTGCAAGCATTGAGGAGAACCTTCAAGGTGTCTTTGTCCTCCGAATTGATAGCGTAAACCAGGGCTGAATAACTAGAGTGGTCTTGCAGCGTCAAGTCAGCACCGCTTTTTATCAGCAAAGAGACTATTTCAGGGCCCGCCTTTTCTAAGCAAGCGTGCATCAAGGCTGTTTTTCCGGTTTTGTCTTGTATGTTGGGGTCAGCATTATTTTCCAACAGATACTTGACCATTTTGACTTTGCTGACGCTTTGGGGGTCGATATGCTTACTCTTACAAGCTATCATTAAAGGAGTTTCCCCACGATCGTTGCTTTCGTTGATGTAGGCTCCCCCTTCCAACAAGAGCCTGGTCAAGCGCAGCCGGCTTTGATAGACCGCTTTTATCAGGGAGTTTGCATCACTCGAAAGCTCTATGGCTTCATCCATCTTGAAACTCTCCAAGCCAGGCTGCAGGGGTGACAACGACCTAGTTGGAGAAGAACATGAAAAGTATCAGCCAAACTCAATGTTCCGATTTGTATTCACTGTCTTGAGAGTTTTGATTCTGGGGAAGGCAGGGCAGACAGAAGCTATACAGGGAATGATAAACAATTTTCATGAAAACGAGTTGGGCAAAACAGTGTAGAATTCCATGATATACGAATTTCATTTTGCATTTCATATTGGTAACTGTCTTTAAGGAATAAAAACGCTATTTAAAAAAAAACAACACATCGAACTTTCATAGTTATGACATGAAATGCAATAATCACACTGCTGTAATGGGGGTGTATTGGGGGAGAGGCTTCCAAATGGAAGAGATTAGGGAGCCTCAGAGGCTTGGTGAAGGGTAATGCAGCCTCAACAAGTCATTCTGTAAAAATGGTTTTAGCCTGCTAATCAGATGAGTGTACAAACTGTTGATCAGCTGAGTAGCTAAAACTGGGGAACATTCAAAGGAGACTTTTTAGCCTGGATCTGGTTCTTGATCTGGCTTTTCCCTTCCTAGTGCCTTTGAAGTAAGGAGGGAAGAGCTAAATTCTCAAAGGAGAGACTGTCCTCAAACTCATGTGGCCCAAGATCTATTGTTTCTGTGGTTGGTGTGCCTATTTCCATTTCTAAAGGGAAAAAAGGGAGTAGGTAGGGAAGACTTCCTGCACTTCAGAAGATCAATAAAGTGAGCCAAGTGAAGACCCAGAAGATAAACTGCTTTTATCAGGGAATTTCCATCATTTGAAAGCTCAATGGCTTCCATATTGTGTTTTAGAACCAGCTACTGAAGCACTGAGGCTCCACAGAATGACCTTCAAGACCCAGCTCAATGATAGCTGAGAAGCAGATTCATCCAATGACTAAGTGACACTTTGACATGACCTTGCTACATAGAAACTGCACTAAATCTGAGCCCCCTCTCCCTAGGGACTGACATAAAAGAAATTTCAAAATCTATTCTGAAGCAGTAATTTTAAGAAGTGTGTGCTATTGGGAAATAACAGAGAAGTAGACCAACGAATTACAACAGAGAAACCAGAAGTAGAAACTTAATATATGGGAGAGATCATTGGTTTCAATAACAATACACACAAGGATGGAATTCAAAAATTAAATTCAATAAACTCTTGGGAACATTAGGCAATTATGGAGAGGAAAATGGGTTTAGATTCATGCCTTAGTTCATGTGCAGTACCAGATTTTTAAGTCAATGAGCTAAAAAAGTCCTGAAAAAAACAATTATAGATTTGTCTCAATTATGGAAAGGGAAAAAACCAAACAAATTGAAGAAATCATTAGAGAAAATATTGATTTTTTGTTATATAAAGAAATGATATTTTTATAAATAAAAGCAATCTCTTAAAAAGAAGAGGGGAAAACATTGAGGAAAAACATTACAAATTTATCATATAATGATTGGATATAGAGATTTTATAAGGAATGAATATTTGTCCTACAGAATAAAATATGAGGAAGAATCAAAGGATCTGAACAATTTTTGAAGGAGGAATTTTTTTTGGAGGGGTGAGGGAAATTCATACCTGAGATTTCACTAGTATATACAATATATATTGTGTTGTTGTGGAAGCTATCTCTGTATATTGAGATCAGCCCCTTGAGAATCATAAGTGGTCTGATTCTTACTGGAGTTATTTCTCCTCTTATGGCACAATTCATAGGTTCATAGATTTACTATGGCTGGAAGGGTCCTTCAAAAGCCTTCAAGTCCAAACATGTTAAGGACTATGCCTAAGTGTGAAGAGGCAGATCAGTTCTCCAAAAGCCCCCAAAGCTGTGAATAAAACCCTTGAAAGAATTACAAATCAGGTTTTACTTTACAGTAAAGGAATGAAATAAATTGTAGGTTAGAGAGGTCAGAGAATGAAACTGCCTCTCAGTCTCTTTGTATTGTTATCATCCTCTCACATGAAGGGATCTGCTCTGCTGGTCAGAATTAGATCCCCAGTAGCCACTAGCAGGTTACTCCTGTAACACATACCCACCATTTTACCGAAGAGGAAACTTTTAGGGAGGCTAAGTGACTTGTTCAGGGGTTATAAAACTAACAAATATCTGAGGCAGGATTTGAACTAGTGCTCCAAGTCCAGTCCTTTATCTGCCAAAACACCAAAATAGCCACAACAATGCCATAACCACTGTAGTTAGTCTGTGTCAAAAGAGGAATGTGAAGCCATGTCTTCCTGATTCTAAAATTTGTCCTCTAATGGTTAAATCACAATATGGTTATTAATATTATATTATAGCCATGTAAAAAGCTATTCAGATTTTTCTATCCATTTCTATCCATTTGAGAGAAACACAAATCAAGATGATTGAATACCACATTACAATAATCAAATTGATATAACAAAACCCAAAACAAAACAAAAGACCAGTGTTGGCAGGGATGCAAAGATAGAAGCACTATCATATCATTACTGGGACTTTGGATTAGAGCAAAATTTTTGGAGCATAAACTGCCAAACTGATTATGCCCTTTGACCCAGTAATTTTATTGCTGGGGCTAGTACCTAAAAATATTGTTATAAAGAAAAGACATATTTGTTCAAAAATATCAACAACTGCTTTATTTTTAACAGTGCAAAACCTGAAATGACAAATGTCCAATCATTGGGGAATGGCTGAATAAATAGTGAGGTAATTACTATAAACTTGAGCAGAGGCAGGAGGAGAGCAATATATTTACAAATGAATGTGTTACTAAAAAAAAAAAAAAGTCATCGCAGAACCAGGAGATTATTATACACAGCAACAAGACTATACCATGATCAATTCTGATGGACATGGTTCTCTTCAACAATGATGTGATTCAAACCAGTTCCTATTGTTCAGCAATGAAGATAGTCATATACATCCAGAGAGAGGCCTGAGGGAACTGAGTGTGAACCACAACACAGCATTTTAATGCTTTCTGTGAATATTTCCCTGCATTTTGTTTTCCTTCTTAGGTTTGTTTTTTTTTTCTCTTTCTAGATCTGATGTTTCTTGTGCAGTAAGAACTGTATAGATATGTATACATATATTAGATTTGTCATATAATTTAACATATTTAACATGTATTAGACTACTTGTCATCTAGGGGTGGGGGTGGGGGGAAGGAGGGGAAAAGCTTGGAACAAAAAAAAAGTTTTGCAAAGGTCAATGTAGAAAAATCACTCATATGCTTTGTAAATAAAAAAAAAGTAAAAAAAAAGTCATCGTTAAAATAAAATGTGACATAAAGTTGAGGTGAAATTCAATGGCCAATTCTGATTCCAGAAAAATGATATTAAAACACACTTTTCTTCTTTGTTCAATCAATCATTCAATCAGCTAGCATTTATTAGTGTCTATTATGCACCAGGTATTATGTTAACAAATGGTTAAATTAACAATAGAAAGTTAAATGAACTGCCAATAAAAATCACAATTAGTTTTAGTTACAAGTAGTAACTTGTTTTGTTTAGCTTTAAAGGGAAATACTGTAGAAGTTGTTTATTGGGAAATGACTGACATTTAAAATCCCCAAATATCAATAAACTGTATTTTTAAAAGTTCCACATTTAGGACTGGAAGCATCCTCGAAGGGGCTCTTGAGCTGATCCTAGAGAATGGTCCAGAGTGCTAAATGATAGTATCTGACCCAGGCTTTCTCTGATTGCTTGTCAGTGAAACAGGTACAAGGAGTTTTTGTCTCTGGACTCATGCTCAAGATGAAGATAGAAGTCTGAAGCATATGCATAATTTCTGAAGGGTTGTTTTGGAGTTTGAGAGGCTAATATTTCCAGTGAAAAAAAATAATCAGCAGACCATGAAGAACTGAATAATCCTGTGGAATTTTCAAAGAAATGAATACTGACTTCTCAAAAAGTGAATACTTGTCAAAGAATTGACTCTTATTGGCTTGGATCCTATACTCTTGAATGAAATATCTATACAATCAAGCTGATTAAGATTGGATCCTCTGTTTTGGTTGGCTCCAATTAATTAGAACTTCATCTGGTGCAAATATAGCTACTGTGGAAATTTTAGAGGTGTTAGAAACCTGTCAGATGTGACTCATTTCATCTATGCCACCTGTTCACAAAGCAATCAATCAACAAGAATTTATTAAGCTTTCGTCATGTACCAGGCCCTGTCAATACAAAGAAAAAGCAAAAATATCCCTTGCCTTCAAGGAGCTTACATTCTAATTAGGGAGTCAACACACATATATACACACACTTTTTAGAGAGGTACAATAGATAAAGTAGCTTTAAAAGGGAAAGTACCAACAGCGTGGCACCTGGGAGAGATCTCCTACAGAAAATAGTTCTTGACCTAAGTCTTTAAGGAATTTAGATAGCCCCCACCCAGTTACTCACTAATTTATATTTTTTATGAATTTTCTGTATACATGTTATTTTCTTCCTAGTAGAATGTAGGCCCTTTGAGGGCAGGGACTATCTAATTTTTTTTTTTTTTTTTTTTTGCTGAGGCAATTGAGGTTAAGTGACTTGCCCAGGGTCACACAGCTAGGGAATGTTAAGTGTCTGAGACCAAATTTGAACTCAGGTCTTCCTGACTTCAGGGCTGGTGCTCTATCCACTGCGCCACCTAGCTGCCCCTATTTAATTTTTATCTTTGTATCCCTAATGTTTGACACAGTGCCTAGAACCTAGTAGGTGCTCAATAAATACTTTTTGCTTACTTATTTGCATGCTTAAATTAGACTATATATGGAGTGAATTTCAGATTTCAGAAAAAAAACTGACAAATTGGCACATATACAAAGGAAAACATCTAAGATGATGAAAGAATTCAAAACTATCAAAAAATTGAAGGAACTGGGGATATTCAGCTGGGAGGAGAGAACACTTGGTAGGGTATGATGGTTATCTTCAAGAACTTGAAGGATTTTTATAAGAATTTTTGTGCTTTTTTTACTTGGCCCAAGAGGAAAGAAGACATTACTGGAAGATGCAGAAAAGTAGATAACTTTCTACAAATTAGTACCACACACAATTGGAATGGTTTACCTTAAGTGGTAGTGGGTTCACCTTCATTGGAGGGCTCTTCAAGTAAAAATTGAATGATTACTGGATGATTACTTCTTAGGAAGGTTTTCAAGGAGATTCATGTTTAGGATGGACTAAATGACTTCTCAAGTCCTTTTCAACACTGATATTCAAATGCACTGAATAATAAAATTATAAAAGCTTTCAAACTCCTAGCATCCTAATTTAATGCTATATCGACAGGTTTCTAATTAGCTTAGAAGATAGCTAAATACTGTATTTTAATTTCTTTTTTGTAATGATTGTAGTGATTTTATAGTAATGGGTAAGCCCAAAATATAACAATGAAAGAACATTTTTTCTCAAGGTAGCAAAAAGTATATATATTGAAGTCAAATTTATATTTCATATTCAATAGATTTAAAGTAAATGATAAATACAAACAATGAAAATAAAATTTTAGTGTTAAAAGAAATCTTAAGGACCATGTATTAATCTCATTTTGTAGCAAAGAAAACTGAGGGTCAGTTTTGAGGGCAGGTCAAGACCTGCCCATATCTATTCATTGCTTAGGCTGGGACTAGAACCCAAGTTTCTTGATTTCCAGGTAAGTCTTCATTCCAATAACATAATGGGATTCTACAGAATATAAAAATATTTTCTACTATGGCAATAGATACACACACATATGAATTCTTTTTGCTTTAGAAAACTGTTAAATGATCCAGAAAAAATCAATTTACTACCAAATTAGCATAAGAATGTGATATTTTAGCAAAATTAATTCACAACTTTAAGAGGAAGCAATATAAATGTTATGCAGATGTTATTTATTTTCACAATGTTTTTCAAAGCACTTATTCTTACTGTTTTTAGATCATAAACAATACAAGCAGTAATTGGTATCATCTTTCTCTTCTGCATCCCTTACATCAGCACTACCTTATCCATGCACAAAGCAGGCATTCAATAAAATACCTACTGATTTAAATCTCAAAGAAATAACCTAATCAGATGTAGAGATGTGTGCATACCTGTGTGTGTGTGTGTGTTTGTGTGTATGTATGTGTGCAATGTTCTAAAAGCTGTTCTCAGCTTGACATACCTGCCACAGAGTGATGCTCAAAATGGCCCCCTCTTGGATGTTCGTTTGAGCTGTGTTGATTAAATGTATGTCAGACGTAGGTTCTGAATGCAATGCATTTGAAAAGTGCTCTGTAACTGAAACTACAAGATGATAAAATAAGAAAATATCACTCATATTGTGAGGAGGAAAAAAAAAGGTTTTCTTTGTAAATTAATTTACTATCAAGGTAAATGAATTATGTGACCTTACCCACAGATGCCTGGAAAGTCCTTCCTTCCTTATTTTATTTGTCTAACAATAGTAGTAAAATAGGGGGAAATTATAACAATTGGCATTAATCATTTAATTTTGCAAAGTATTGTACCTCTATTGTCTTATTTGGGCGTCTCAATAACTTTGTGAATTAAGTACTTATCAAAACCTTTAAAAACCAATTCAAAAGTTAATTCATCCATGAAACCTTCCCTTGTTTTCCCCAGTTAGTAACTTTCCAATGATATTTTCCTAGTAGACACAAGTTCTACAGTGGGATCTAGGATATGTAAATTAGTAATAAATATAATATCCAACATATATGGTGCTTTACCTATATTACTTCATTTAATCCTCACAACAACCCTGTGAAGTTCATTCCATTATTATATCCATTTTACAGATAAGAAAAGCAAATCTAAGTGGGGGTTAAATGACCTGCCTGGGATTTTTAAAGCCCAACTCAAAAGACATACCCTCCTTGAAGCTTTCTCTTGTTAGTAACTTCACAGTGGTACTTTTCCAGTAGAATACAAGTTAGTAAGATTCCTAAGCTCAAGTCTAGCATTCTGCCACCTAGCAGATCAAATTTTTTATTGTGTAGCACAGGGACTGCAAGAGAGCAAACAGTGAGTGCTGCTTTACCCAGCAGGGTGTGGATTGAGACTGGCTGCAGTTTTTATGACTGCTATTACTGGAATTGCTAAATTTTCTAGAGGATGAGGAAACATCAATCTTTAACAATAGTCTGGGGGGGGGGCAATGTATGTTTGACACACTTTTATGTTTAATATGCAACCAGTGACTTTTTTTTTTTCCTGAGGCAATTGGGATTAAGTTACTTGCCCAGAATCACACAGCTAGGAAGTGTTAAGTGTCTGAGACCACTAACTAACTTGAGGGCTAGTGCTCTACTCACTGTACCACCTAGCTGTCCCCAGTGACTTAAAAAAAAAAAAAAAAAAAAAAAGAGATTAGACAATCAACAAAACAATAACTGAAGCCTTGACTTGTAGCACTTGCTTATTTCTGATACTAATGCTCAACTGAAAACTTAACATTTAACTCTCATGAGGAGTTAAGAGCTGCTCTTAACACTCTCTGTGCTACATTCTTTCTATTGCTTTAATGAGAGCACTATTACATATATATTTAAAGGGAGGCTTTATATATGTGCATGTGTGTATATATATATGTGCATATATACATACATATTTGTATATATGTATCTATATATCTCTCTATATATCAATTTAAAGGGAGGTGAAGTATCAGCAAGTAAAAATTTTGGAGGAATGTTGCACTATAGAATCACAGGTACCAAAAAAAGAAAGAAAATGATCAGATCTTGATCAAATTATTGCAGCTCCTCTAGTTTCTAATTTCAGTTCTGTAGAACTATAAAAATCCAAGGAACTGGTTACCAATACTTCCAAGAAATTTCTTCATCCCTATAGTATCTAACATTTAAGTTATACTCTTAGGCCAAAACATAGTTGCCTATCTTCAACCACAGGAGAGATGCAGTGGGCTGGGAATGCATTGTCTCAATCTTTTCCCCAGTGTCTTCAGGATAGATTATGTATGTCTGTCATTGTGGCAGGGATTCTTTGGCAGGACTAAGTGGTAGCATCATTAAAATTTAATGACCTACTAACATATTATAATATACTAGGAAAAATAAATACAGAAGGAACTAGGCAGAGAATTGTGGGAAGATGGCAGAATAAAGCAGGGATCTATTTGGTTCCCCCCAAATTCCTCCACAAATAACATAAAATAATTCCTCATTTTTAGAGTGGTAGAAAAAATTAAGTTGGAATAAAATCTAAGACAGCTTGGGAGAAGTTTAGGAGAAGAGCTGAACTCCCTTAGTAATAGTCCAGCCTTTCTTAACTGCTGAGACAACAAACAGCAAGCCCAGAGGGAACTATATTGACAGCAGCCTCAGCTTTTGGAGGTTTTACCCTACTGATGGTGTGGGGGTTAGGCAACTGATCAAGGAAAATTTATAGGAGCCTTCTGTTGGTGTTGGATGTGAGTCCAGTCTGAACAGTTCCAGAGGTTCCAGGCTGTGGCTGTGGGTAAAGCACAAGCTGGTGATTTTGGTGCAGAGGGACAAAGTCTTGCTGGCTCTGGTCATTAATAGGTGAGTACCCTGGATTCAGGGGCAGAGGGGCTTAGCCAATGCTTGCATCTGCTTAGGGAACACCAGGGACTGAAGCATTTGTGGTATAATAAAGTTCTACAGAATTTGTGGAAGCCTGGCTGTGGCTCATAGACAGAGAGGAGTACTTGAGGTCACTTATAGACCAAGTAAACAATTATGGCAAACTTATGTTTTATAAATATAAAGATTTGAGCTTTTGGCATAAGAATTCACTGTTAAGTAAAAATTGTTGGGAAAATTGGAAAGCAGTCTGGTAGAAACTAGATATAAACTAACATCTTTATTTACCAAGATAAGGTCAAATTGGATACATGACCTAGACATAAAGGGAGACTTTACAATAAATTAGAATATGGAACATCTTACTTGTAGTATTTATTAATATGAGAAGAATTTATGAATAAACAAGAGTTAGAGAGCATTGTGAGGTATGAAGAAAATAATTTTGGTTACATTCAATTAAAAAGTTTCCATACAAATAAAACCAATGTAGTCAAGATTAAAAGGAGATCAGAAAACTGAAAAAAAAATTTTATGGACAGTTTCTCAGATAAAGATATCATATCTCAATTATATGTAGAGATTTGCCAAATTTATAAGAATGAGTCACTCCTCAATTGTTAAATGGTTAAAGGATATAAGCAGGCAGTTTATGAAGGAAGAAATCAAAGGTAATAATAGTCATGTGAAAAATGCTCAAAATCATTATTGATGGGGCAGCTAGGTGGCGCAGTGGATAGAGCACCAGCCCTGAAGTCAGGAGGACCTGAGTTCAAATCTGGTCTCAGACACGTAACAGCTGTGTGACCCTGGGCAAGTCACTTCACCCCAATTGCCTCAGCAAAAAAGAAAAAAAAAAAGCAAAAAAAAAATCATTATTGATTAGAGAAATACAGATTAAAACAACTCTGAGATACCATCTCATACATGTCAAATTAGCTAAAATAATAGGAGGAAAATATGACAAATATTGGAGGGGATGTGGAAAAATTGGGATACTAATACATTGTGGGTGGAATTATAAACCTCTTCAACCAGGAATTATGATCAAAGAGTTATAAAGTTTGTATATCTTTTGACCTAACAATACCATTATTAAGTCTATTTCCCTGAATGATCAGGAAAAAAAAATAAAAGAACCTATGTGTTCTAAAACATTTATAGCAGCTCTCTTTGCAGTAGCAAGGACCTGGAAATTGAAGGGATACCTATCACTTGGGGAATTTCCTGAACAAGTTGTGGTATGAGTATGATGAAATACTAATATGCTATAAGAAATGATGGGTAGGTTGATTTTTAGGGAAACATGGAAAGAATTGTATGAAATATGAATAGTGAAATGTAAAGAACTAAGAGAATACAGTGTAGAGTAACAGCAATATTGTTAGAAGAGGAAATGTGAATGACTCAGCTATTCTGAGTTATATCAATATTCAAAACAAGTACATAGGGTCTATGAAGAAAGATGCTATCCATCTATGGAAAAAGAACTGATATGTGGAACTATGTATTGTATAGTTTCATACATATAATTGTGTCAAATGTTGGCCTTCTCTAGTGCAGGGTTGAGATGGAGGAAGAGAAATAACTTGGAACTTAAAGGTAATCAATAATTTTTTTTTAAATAAGAGGAGGAATAAGGTAATACTATTTGTATAGCCTATTCTGTATGACTTGTGGAAAAAATGAAATTATGTGTACAGTACACTAAGCACATAATAAATGCCTGTTGAATATGTTAATTATCAGATTTTTAAAAATTAAATATTTGAAGAAAATTAATTTGGGGCATACATACTCAAATATAAGGGATACGTTCTCAGTCTTTCTCAGTCTTTGATACTTATTTCCTTTTCTGACTAACTTCTATTTCCAAGTCTCATTCTCAGAAACCTTCTTGTCTAAGACATATAGTCCATTTTTTTTTATCTCACAGGCTAATTTTTCTGGAATTTATTCCTCCAAAATTCATTTTTCATCTTTCATAAATAGGAATCCAAAACCAAGGGCCTATACAATTCATCCATTAAACAGGGAATTACTTTTTCTTTCTATCAATCCTCACATAAATGCTATTCACCTTGTTTTCCCCATAGGTTCCTAGATTTTCTTATATAAATATATTTCGATAGATTCAACCTACAAATAATATTCTTAACATACATGTTATTTCACACTTTCTTCTTTCTGTTCTATTGTTTTTTTGGATACAAAATATGCTTTTAGAACCTTATTCTAGTGAAGAATCCCAGTAATATTTAAGTGGTCAAATTTGCCAACTTGCATAAAATTGCTAGTGTATTACCCCTATTTTGCTCACTTAAATATAGAAAACTGAGGACTTGAGTTTTGTCTTTTTTTTTCTTATATGCTGTCATTCATGAATTATTGTTTTTTCTGCAATTATGTTTCCTTATTTTGCTATTATCTTTGGTGTCGGGCTTGGCAAATATATGTTGTTTCCTTCTTTCATTTCATTTTAAAGCTTTCTTGATCAGATCCACAAGACTCTGGGTAAATGTGTTTTTATTGACCTATGCTAGATGCACTCCATTTCTTTTTTTTTTAATTTCTTTTTTTTATTTTTTATTTTTTTTAAATTTATTTATTAATACTTTTTATTTGCAAAACATATGTATGGGTAATTCCTAAACATTAACCCTTACAAAACTTTCTGTTACAAATTTTTCCCCCCTACTCCCCACCCCTCCCCTAGATGGCAGGATATCCACTACATGATAATTATGTTAGAATACTTAAGAAATCGAATATATGTATAGTTATTGCCACACATCATTTTTTTATGCAGGAGAAACTGTATCTACAAGAAAGAATAATCAGATAAAGGAAATACAATGCAAGCAAAAGGAGGCTGATTCTTAAGCAACAAAATAAAGATTAAGAAATAGACCTGTGGGGGCAGCTAGGTGGCGCAGTGGATAGAGCACCATCCCTGAAGTCAGGAGGACCTGAGTTCAAATCTGGTCTCAGACACTTCCTAGCTGTGTGACCCTGGGCAAGTCACTTAACCCCAATTGCCTCAGCAAAAAGCAAAAAAAAAAACAAACAAAAAAAAAAAAGAAAAAAGAAATAGACCTGTGATTTCACTGGTGAAGGGTCCTATCAAGTGAGGGAAATAAACCAAATAACACTAGCTGGCACCATTTTTTTACATGTATTATCTTAAAGTGTTGCCTAGACCAGTGAGAGATTCACTTGTCCAGGTTGCCTGCCCCCCTCAGCTATGTGGGTTTTTTTTAAATTTTATTTTTTTATTTTATTTGCATAACATATGTGTGGGTAATTTTTCAACAATAACCCTTACATAGCTTTCCGTTACAAATTTTTCCCCCAACTCCCCACCCCTCCCCTAGATGGCAGGATATCCACTACATGTTAATTATGTTAAAACATTGGCAAATCGAATATATGTATACATATTTCCAAACTTGTCATTGTTGGATGCACTCCATTTCTAAGCAAGAACTTAACATTCCTACATTTTAAGAAGCCACTGCTTTTTCTTAGCAGTAGGAATGAAAATACCACCTCTGCCTCTTTCTAGTTGTTTAGCAAGGTTTCCTAAATTCTTCCTATTGGTATCATTTGTCCTCATATTAATTATGATCTAAATGGATTTAGTGGCTATTAGTTGTGACAGTTCTCTGAAGACAATCCAGACCTCTCTGATATTTCTGCCATGTTGACATAGTGACCTCAGTACTCCTTAGCAGACAGTTACCAAAAATACCATTACTTGTCTCTTCTTCCTTGGACTATGGATGGGATCTCTGCCTTCACATCATGATTTCTTGGGGGTACAACAAATTGCTTCTTTCTTAGATGGTCCACTCCCCTTCTTGAAAGGAAATATCTCATACTTAATAAATGGTTCCAATCTTCTGGTAGCCCTCCTAAATTTCCTTCTGAGTCCTCTTTTCCCATCCCTTAGCCTCTTGACAGAGGTTAGGATTCCCTTCGGATCTCTCTTCATATTCCTTGTTTTCTTTATTTCATATTTGGAGCACTTCATCCAATATATTTTTTCAAGAAACAACACACCTAATAATTTGGAGAGTAAGGATTTGCTCTTCTAACCCTTTTGCTTCATTCTCTAGGGAAGTCACCAATTTGTACACTTAGGAAATATGAGAACAGAACAAGCCAACAACAAACCAGCCAAACTTTGACTGTAAAAGCAGGCCTTCTCTTGCTAGTATTTAATTTTTGGTGAGGCACTTGGCTGGGGTCACCCAACTAGTAAGTGTTAAGTGTCTGAGGCTGGATTTGAACTCAGGTCCTCCTGACTTCAAGACCCATGCTCTATCCACTGCACCATTTAGCTGACCCCAGGCCTTCTCTTTCCATCACTCTATGAAATGATTTGCTTATGCAAACTTGATGAGAACAGGTTTCACTAGTATTTTCTGAGTATAATATAAACAAGCAGGATCTGAGATTTTTCTCTATTGAATTTCACCAGTTAGTCAAAACCTAGGTTCAAATCTCAATTGGCTATTGTATGATCTTGGGTAAGTCACTTGATCTCAGCATTCTAGGCAAACTCTAAGACTGGAAGCAGTAGAACTACATTAGTTGAGGAAGTTCTTTGCAGAGAGATTAATATACCAATGAAATCACAAATTCTACCTCTCTCATCCTTCCCCCACCCTAAGACAGGTTAAATTCAGAGTTATATGCAAGAATTTTTATAGTAATAGGGCCTCAGGAATAGTTAATGGGGGAGCTGGATAAAATTGGATATTAGCAATGGCTAGAGTGCAGAGCCTGGAATAAGGAGCATCTCAGTTCAAATCCAGCTTCAGACACTTAATGGCTGTGTAAATCTGGGCAAGTCAATTAATCCTGTTTGCCTCGGTTTTCTCATCTGTAAAATGAGCTAGAAAATGAGATGGCAAACCACTCTGGCATCTTTGCCAAGAAAACCCCAAATGGGGTCATAAAAAGTCAGATGTGACTGAACACCAACAACAAAAGAAATAATTATGGGAAACATAAAAATTATAAATAACTAGAAGTATTGGGGGAGGCCTTTGGGGGATGGTGAATTATTCTTGAAGAGCCACAGTGGGGTTATGGTCCTGATTAAATGGAACAGAAACAATAACACACTTTACTCCAGACGCCAAATTCAAAAGGCAAATGACAAATGAGTTAAAGTAAATGCCACTTGGAGACATTTCTGTGATTTGTTTACCCACCTGAGCTCTAGTCAATCTCTGAACTTTGCACACAGCTGCCCTAGGCAGTCTGCACCCCATTATTTCAGTTCACTATTCATAACTTCTCAAAAACAATCTAACATGGCAAATAAAAACTTTCTCCCATTATGGAAATTTAACCTTTATGGAAATTCACGAAGTAGTGACCAAGAAAATAAGAAATATTTGTATGTTCATTTCCAGTACTTCAAGAGCAGTCTGAGATCTTAAAACCTTAATAGTCTTCCTTGGGTAAAGAAGAAAATTATTTTATCTTGTTATCATCTCAGGGGAACATAGTGCATGGACTGGGTGTGCCAGCACATGCTCAGGGGAGCACTGTCAGTGACCTTTGGTGAGCTGCCCCAGCTCCTATTCCCCCAAGAGTCATATCATGCTCACGCCAAGATCTTTTCGCATCCACTGACACGCCTGGCACTCCCTTTATGCTGACCTATGCGAATGGTGTAGCTCATACCTTGTAATAAGTCTTCTTCCTAGGGAGGCTTATTAACTCTTTCAGGCCAGCTGGTGATATTTTATGAAATGTTTTTGACATTATTCTTGAAAGTTAATAGGTTTTTCTAAATATCTTCACCCTGGAGGAACCTAAGGCTCTTCCAACAGGATATACCAGAAATAGAGATGATTCTGGAACAAACTGTGCATGTATTGTACATATATATCAGTGATTTGACACAAAACTATTTATAACACATATAGAAATGAGTATGAAGTGATAGGTTTGGCATCTGAAGTTCTGAGTTCAAGTGTTTGCTCCATTTTTAGTAGAAGTGGAACCTTGGACAAGTCACTTAACAGATTCTCAAATCCTTCATCTGTAGAATGAGGATAACAATATCTGCCCTGACTTGGCTCTTCTCAACAACACAACGATTCAAAGTTATTTCAATAGACTTGGATGGAAAATGCCTTCCATACCCAGAGAGAACTACAGAGACTGAATGTGGATCGAAACAGTACTTTCACATTTTTGTTCTGTTTGCTTTTTTTTTTTTCTCATGGTGTTTTCCCTTTTGGTCTGATGACATGACATGGACAAGATAAATATGGAAATACGTTTAAAAGAATCATACATGTTTAACGTATATCAAATTATTTGTTGCCTTGGGGAGGGGGAGGCAAGGGAAGGAGGCAGAAAAAATTTGGAACACAAAATCTTACCAAAATGAATGGTGAAAACTAATTTTACATATATTTGGAAAAATAAAATACCATTGGAAAAAACAATGGCCAATATCTACCTTGCTGCTTGTTATTGTTCATGTATGTCCAACTCATTGATCCCATTTGGAGTTTTCTTTTCAGAGATACTAGAGTGGTTTGCTATTAATATTTTATTTAGAGAGCTATGCATAGATAGGTAGATGATAGCTTATTTTACAAATAAGGAAACAGAGGCAAACTGGGTTAAATGGCTTGCCCAAGGTTCTACAGCAAATAAGTGTCTAAGTACCAGATTTGAACTTAGAAAGAAGAAACTTCTTCATTCCAGATCAGACAGTCTATTCACTGCCCCACTGAGCTGCTCAATCTACAATAGTGTGCTTCACACTATTCTTGGGAGAATTAAATAAGAGCAATAAACATAAAAAGCACTATAAAAACAAAAACACTATTCTCCTAATACCCAGTACTATATTTTTCTGTCCTACTGCCTTTGCACTGATTTCATCTTCACTTCTATCTTTTAGAATCCTAGTTTTCTTCAAGGTTCATCTCAAATAACCATCTTCTACTTGAAGTCTTTCTTGATCTTCCTTCTTTGCTCCCCCACAATCACCTATATATTTTTTTTTTACATGTACATGTTTCCCCTGACTAGAGTGTGAACTTCTTGAGGTGAGGGACTGTTTTGTCTTTATATCCCTAGAGACTAGGAAATAGTCTGACAGAAAGCAGCCACTTAATAAATGCTTGTTGATTGATTCACTGATTTGGGTATTTAGGTTTACATATAGTGATACTGTAAGTGATTAGAAACAATGAGACTTGATTCAAATGTTTAACTGTATATTGAAACCTATCACAGGAGAATATCGATACAAAAAAGAGTGATATATATATATATATATATGTATGTGTGTGTGTGTGTATTTGTTTGATGTGTATGTGCCTTTTGGATTGCATTGAATAGGGCAGATAATCTCTAGATAAAAGTTTATTAGGCTATTTGCAAAGTTTTAAGTAACATACATATTATATATGTGCATATATATGACTGAGATGATAAATAGATACAAATAGGTAAATTGGTAGAGAGATAGTGATAGATGCATAGATAGGTATACAGATAGGTAGATGATAAATAGGTAGAAAGATAAGGTAGAAATAGAGATATTTTTGGTATCCCACTTGGTATACTAATGAGTGGGAGTTTTATTAATCTATATTTTAGCATTATGGGTTGGTCCTTGCTTTGTAGTTTATAATGTTGTGAATATTTCCTTTATTCATTTATTCATCTACCTACTCAGCTATCTGTCTATATCTATCTATCTATCTATCTATCTATCTATCTATCTATGGAGATTAGTTCTCCTAATCTCTTCTAGGTATAAAAGTAGTGACTTCTCACAGTAGTCACTAATTGATTTGTACAGAAGTTTGATCTGCTTCATTTCTATTCTAGATTGGTTTACCATTTCTTAGGCAGCCTAGTGGCCTTGTACTCTCAGGGAAGTCACATATTCCTGCCAGAATTTTTGTAAACATCCAGTTAACTTTAGCTTTACTATATCCCAGAATTCCTAAATACAAGAGATCCATCAGTCCCAGCCCCATCAGTAGTAGGGAACATTGGCATGCACCACTTTGCCCAGCACTGTGACTTTCCTAGGGGTCACATTGGTGTGTGTATCAGTGGTGGAATTTGAGCCCAGGTCTTCCTGACCACAAAGCTGGCTCTTTTTCAGATCTGCTGTGAGATCTAAATCTGAACCAGCATTTTATATACTGAAATAATAGTATCAGAGGCAACATAATATATTGGTTTTAGACAATGATTCAGCCCATCTAGCCCATCAGAGTTAATGTATTATTTTTCTGGCTATATAGACTTAAATAATGGAGAAAATTTAATAATATAGATTAAATTTTTCTTGTACACTTTCCCCCCCCTGAGAGAGCCAGTTGTTAAATATTTATCAGCACATTTCTGATTTCTATTCACTAATAATAGCATTTACGCATAGGAGGCATCATAGAATAGTGGGAAGAACATAGAGGTTTAGAAATCTGTAGGACTTCGGTAAAATTTTTCTGGTCTTGTTTCCATCCTTGTGATCTTATGGCTGTCTGAGTCTAAGTTGCTGCCCATGGTTCCTCTACCTGGCATGGAAAAGCTGTTCTCAAGAATTTATGAAAATGGAGTCACTTGTGTTGTGGTCACGCTAAAGTTGTACTAATGTACAAATTCAGAATGCCAGTGGTAGTAGGAACACATCTAATTAGAGGTTGATAACAGCACATTGGATATAATGCTGGGCTTGAAAACCTGAATTTTAATCCAGCCACAAGCACTTGCTAATTGTATGATCCTGGGCAAGTTACTTAACCTCTGTTTCCTCAACTATAAAATGCAGATAATAAGAGCTCTTCCCTAACAGGATTGTTGTGAAGATTAAAGGAAACAGTATTTCTAAAGTGATTAGCCCAGTGTCTTAGCATAAAGTGGGTACATTTACTCCTTTCCCTTCCCTAATCTATTTCTACTCAAGTCACAGATCCTACTTGAAGCATCCCTGACATGTGGACATCCATCCTCCTCTTGAATAATACTATAATGGTTCAGCCTATTCTGGATAAGACATTTTCCTCCAGTTTGAGTCAAAATCTTTCTGTACTGTCTATTCATGAATCCTAGCTCTGTCCTTCAGGGCCAAGCGGAGCATGCCCATGTTTTCTAACATAATCCTTCCAAACAAAGGCTGCAACCATGAACCCACAATGTCTTTTCATCTTCAATTCAAAAATTCATATTTTTAAAAATCTGTATAGTAGGTTTTAAGTCATTTCACCATTCTGGTCATTTCCTGTTTGTCTTCTTTTAAAATTTAAATTCCTTCCACAAATTAGGAAACTGAGAGAGGTTATTTTTGAACTTCCCAAGGGTATAGATATGATAAATTGTGGCTCTAGACTTCAAACTCAAGTCCTGTGATTAAAGTTCTATTGTTTAGAGCAAAAATCATAGCATTTATAGCTGAAAGAAAGGGAGCAGAGATCATCTACCTCTTTATTTTAAATATGAGGAAACTGAAACTTTGCCTCCAGAAGTTCAATATTACGCTTGCTTCCTGCCCCAAATGTAGGGCTTTTAGCTTTCACCCACTATTACATTTGCTTTTTTTGTTGAAGGACTGGGACCTGGACCTGTGATTTTATTGGCATAGAGAACTCCCAAATGAGGCAACTGCCTCTACTCACATTTGTCAATACCTTCTCAGCAAGTTAAAGTTTTTTAGAATTGCCTATAACACTTAAGAGGTTAAGTGAATTGGCTAGAATTCCATAGCCAGCTGGTGCTTCTCCAAAAGGGAAAGTTTGTACTTGTCTTAGCAGCTTTGAGGCTGCCCCACAACCCTGTCCACTCTTTCCCTCCTCTATCAGTCCATCTGTCCCTGTCTATCCTCTTCTCTTTTCTCTGTCTCTCTCTGTTTGTCTCTCTCCCATTTTATAAACATAGAATGCTTTACTAATACTATTTGGATTACATGAATGACTAATGTTACTTTTGAATAAAGGATATCAATTCCATAATTATACTAGTTGGATTTAATTTGAAAATCCTCTGTATTCATCATTCTACTAATAACATTTCCTGATCAGCTTTGTCTCTTTATTTCCCTAAAATGCAATGGACAACTTTATGAAATTAGAAATGTGCAATTTCTAACATTAATTTATTAACAATGTGCCAATAAACCTCTATAGCTAATATTAATTATATTTCAGATAAATCAGGATTGTGACAAAATACTATCTATGTTCTCTCTTCTCTTCCTCTCTTCTTATGTTTCTGTCTCTCACAATCTCTCTGTTTCTCTCTCTTCCTCTATGTGTTGTCTCCTCCCTTCTTATCTGTTTCTTTCTGCAGCTCTATCTTTATCTATTTCTTTCTCTCTGTCTCTCTCTTCTCTGTGTGTGTCTTTTCTCTTTCTTCCTCCCCCCTCTCTCTGTCTCTCTTCCTTTTGTCTGTTTGTCTCTCTCTCTCTTTTTCCTCTCTTTATCTATCTCTCTCCTCTCTCTGTCTTTGTCTTTGTCTCTCTTTGTATGTTCCTGTTTCTCTGTGTGTCTCTCTCATTTTTCTCATTTCTGTGTGTGTGTGTTTCTGACTCTGTTTCTCTGTCTCTATTTCTGTCCCTCCCTCCTTCTTTCTTTTCTTCTCCCTCTCTCCCTCTCTCTTTCTCTTTTGGTTTTTCTGTCTCTCCCTTCCTGTCTCTTTGTCTCTGTTTCCCTATCTCCTTCTGAATCTCTATCTCTCTGAGTCTGTCTCCCTTTGTTGAAGCTGGGCAAAACAATAATAACACAGTATTTAGAGTTTTCTAGATGAAGCATTCGCAAAGAAGCTAACCACCAAGAGCTACATCTTTTGCCTGTACATGTCTTTCAGTTCATTTGCTCCCATTTAAGCTTATCAGTTCACCTTCACCTTCTTAGTATCATATGACTTACTTTTATTATAGATAGTAGACCACAGCACCAGTGCGGTCTGGAGACCAATTTCTGGTGAGTGGTGAAAATGTAATATGGGTGGGAGCCTAGTTTGGTGCTAGAAAAATTCAACACTTGGAGGCTGATGGAAATTTTGGGCTACAAGTCAACTGTGATCTATGTTCTTAGGGGGAGCATCCAGATCATTGCAATCAGGGATCTTACAAAGGAGAGAATTAAAAACATAGTATAAATAAAAGTAAATCTTACGAAAGAAGACCATCTGTTCAAGTAGCCCTTCTTGGCTTTCCTAAAACTCAGACAGCACAAGGAACCAGCATTAAAATAATTTGTTCTATTGTCCAGGCCTGATTTCCAACACCTGTTAAATTGCCCACTTAAAGAAAGACTATTTGAAAAAGAAATTCTTCACACATTAAAGATGCATGAGAACAGTTTTCTTTCTTTCTTTGATAGAGGCTAACACCTGTACTCATGAACAAGCATTTGGGCCTCTGAGGTCTCATTGCCTCTGTTTTCCTAAAGCAGAAAGTGTTTTAATCTGTACTTTGCTGCTAGAATAATCTCCCTGCCTCTAGGACTGAGGCTCTATACCTCAGCCCCTTTTTCCTCCTGATGGAGTCTTTTGTCTTACTCCATCCATTTGCCCATTTAAAATCTAAGCTTTTCAGTTAAAGATTTATTTACTTTTCAAAAAGATGAATTCAGTCTTTTAAAAGACTTTTCTAAAAGCAGCCTATAATTTACTTCTTCTTGCTAGAATCAATTAAAAAATATCCTTTCTTGAGGTATTATATGAAGGCATCTAGGGCTGGTCCTAAAGTGCCATTTTTCAAACCATTTGCCATACCAAACTTATGAATATCGTCTATAATTTTGCATATAGGACCTGTCCTGAATTGTTAACCACAAGAGAAATTCAAGTTGAAAAAGTCTATTCATATGGGAACACATCTCCCCTTAGTACAACATAGTAAGCTTGGTGAGAACAGGAAATATCTCACTTTTGTCTTTTTATTCCCAGCACCCAATACAAAGCCTGGCACATAATTATATTACCTTTGATCCTTAAACTTTGGTGTGCTATGGACCCTTATGGCAGCCTGATGAAGGTCATGGGTCCCTTCTCAGAATAATCATTTTAAATGCATAAAACATATTACATAACATTATAAATAAAACCAATTATATGGAAATAACAATCACCAAAAAAAATTTTTTTTAAAGTTTAAAAGTAGACCCCACACTTAAAACCTATGGCCTAAGAACAGAGAAAAAAAGTAATTCAGGACTTTAAAGAGCAGCAGTTAAAGAACACTTTCGATTTAAAAAATTCAACAATATTTTACTAGCTTCTATTTTAATTTTTTTATTAATTGAATAATTTTTAGTCACCTGATAAAGTAGAGATCATTAACTAAGAAGACTGTTATGGGACAAATGGTTGCATCTGGGCTTTAACACATTTATTTCATTGGAGGATGATGTCAGAGTCTGGTTGGTTGGAACCTCTTATCTGTTTCAGGCCCAGCATCATCCTAGCCTGTCCCTGTCTCACCCATGGGTTCCAATTACTAATCATCTATTGTTATAAAAAGAGGCTGAGCTTATGTTTTTTGTAATATAGTTATTTGTAGTCATCATGTATCTCCTATTATATTGTATTTTTCTTGGAGGCAGAGACCATGTATTATTCATCTTTTTATCCCCAACATCTACTTCAGGGCCTTACACATATCAGGTACTTAAATATTTGTTGAAATGAATTAAATTAAGAAAGTAACAACTTTATTGTGGTAGTTATTCCTGAGCAGGAAAAAAAAAAGCAAAAGGAAATTATTCTGGAGAATTGCTTTGCACTCCTTGTTTCAAATATGCACATATAGGAAAATAAGAGGGATACATATATTATACACACATGTGTATATGCACATACACATATAATATATAGCATATGACATAAAATAATATATATATTACATATATGTATATATGTTTATTTTTTGTTGTGGTTCAGCCATTTTAGTCATGTCTGACTCTGTTACCCCATTTTGGGCTTTTCTTGACAGATATAGTTTAGATAGATAGATATAGGTATAGTTTGCCATTTCCTTTTTTCACTCATTTTACAGATGAGGAAACTGAGACAAACAGTGTTAAGTGACTTGTCCAGGGTTACACAACTAATAAGTGTCTGAAGCCAGATTTGAACTCAAGAAGATGAATCTTCCTCACTCCAAGTCAGATACACTATCCTTTGTGACACCTAGTTTCTTCCTTCCTTCCTATCTTCCTTCTTCTTTCTTTCTTTCTTTCTTTCTTTCTTTCTTTCTTTCTTTCTTTC
>JAJPUD010000505.1:360836-403225 GCA_023553655.1 Myrmecobius fasciatus
TCTTTCTTTCTTTCTTTCTTTCTTTCTTTCTTTCTTTCTTTCTTTCTCTCTGTTTCTTTATCTGTCTCTACATACAGATGTGTATGTATATATATGATTGTTTAAAAATAATGCTATTTTTTAGGGAGCAAAATTGTGAGCTTCCCTGAAACTCTCTCTTGAATTATACTAGATGGTAAAGTATAATCACTGTTTGTATATAGTTTGAAACCTACTGCTTATTTTGCATAGTTAAAATGGAATTTATAGCTGCTGTAAAAAAAATTAAAAAGGATCTTATCCTAAAATCAAAAGAAAGGAAATTATTGCAGGGTTCATTAGTGTTAGTTGCATATTAGATAATCCTTTATAAAAACCTTCCATCTGCATCTGTTTGGTTTGAACAGGATAGTCCCACTCAGGATAAACTGATCACCTGAAATTTATTTATCATACTGTTTAACTCAGCTTTGGATACTCAACTTTTGGATAACTCAACTTTTGATCTCACTCTTTCTTCTTTTTCCTTTAGATTGTGAGACCTGATGGTGGAGCATAAACCCTTCCCAAAGCTTTCCTTTACAGAGGTCTGGGGTCTGGAGTTTCCAACTATTTATTTTCCATCTGCAACTCTGCTTAGTTTGAACTCCAAGGAATATGATGCCTTGAACTATTGCCTTTTGGTGGCAAACCACTTTCCTTTCCAGCTTCCTTTTCTGTGTCATCTTTCTATAATAGATTGTAAGTTCCATGAAAACAGAGACTATTTTTTTCTTTCTTATTTGTATCTCCAGCACTTAGTATAGTGCCTGATTTATTGTAGATACTTAATAAATATTTGAATTGAATTGAACTTTTTAAAGGTGGAGAAAAATCATGGAACAGTTCTGACTGAGTCCACTATAAATCAGTTATGTAATCTCTCTGCTCATTGGTTATAAAACCTCACTGCTCCTAAGCAATCTTGCTCTATCTCTCTTATCAACTCACCATTCCATTCCCCACTGAAGCACTTCCAAATCTTTTCTTCCCTCTTTTAACCTCCCATTCTCCCCCCCTCAACTGAGAATCTTGCTTCATATTTTACAGAAAAAAATGAGACCACTTGCCATGAACTCCTTCTTTTCCCTTCTTCCTCACCTCCTATCACTCAAATGTCTTCCACCATTGTCTCCTTCCTCACCCCTGTTTCACATGATGAAGTGGCCTTTCACCTTACCAAGACATCACCTCTTCAAGTGATGATTCCATCCCAACTTTTCCAACAGATTGTCCCCTTTATCATACATATTCTTTCACTTATTTTCAATATATCTCCATCTACTCTCATTTCCTACTGTCTACACATATACCCATATTTCCAATAACCTGAAAAAGCAACCCTTACTTTCTTTCCCCTCTGTCCTTATATATCTCTTCTGCCTTTTGTAGCTAAACTTACCAAAAAGACTGTCTATAATAAATGCCTGAATTTTTTCTCCTCTCATTTTCTTCCTAATTCCTTCCAATCTGGCTTCCAGTCTTATCATTTCACCAATGATTCCTTCCCTCTTCAAAGTCACTAATGATCTCTTAGTTGCTAAATCCAATGGCCTTTCACATTGACCTCTCAGCAGTATTTGATATTTACAGTATCATTCTCTCTTCTTTGATATTCTCTTTTCTCTAAGTTTTCAGTACAACACTATCTCCTGGTTTTCCTTCTACCTATCTGATCTCTTTTTCTCTGTCTTCTTTGTTGGGTCTCATCCAGATCATATCTTCTAGCTTTAGGTGCTCCTCAGGCTCTTGAGCCCTCTACTATTTTCCCTCTATACTACTTTATTTGGTGATGTCATCAATGCCCATGAATTTAATTTATATTAAATGTCCCAATCTCTGAAGATCGCTAATCTCCAACTGTCTTTTAGATATTTTGAAATTTGATATCCAGTAATCTGGACATCTCAAATTTTAAATTTTAAATTCACTATGACCAAAATGGAACTCATTATCTTTCCCCTTAAACCCTTCTCCCCCAATTACTCCTGTTACATTTGTAAAAGGCAACACCATCCTCACAGTCCCTCAGGGTCACAACCTGGCAGTTATCCTGGATTACTCATTAAGTTCCCTCCTACCACCCTACCTATCCCACTCCTATCCATAGCCAAGCTATTGCCCAGACTTATCAATTTCACCTTTCTAATCTCTATGGAATATGTTCCCTTCTCTCCTTTGATACTGGCACTCCTGTATCACCTCATGCTTCATAGGTTGCCCTAAGTCTTTCTCTATTCCAAATAAAGTGAGTCTTCTAGAACATATATCTAATCATGTCACTTCCAGCCCTATTCTGACATAATCCTGTAAAGTGAGAATAATAAGCAAATAACTCCCAGAGTTATGAAGATCAAATGAGGCAGTATTCTTAAAGTGCCAAGCACAATGCTGGACATACAGTAGGTGCTTAATAAATGCTCATTCCCTTTTTCTTATGGAGAGGAAAGGGAGCTGGGCTGATTAGGTAGGGAATAAGTGATTTATTTTGAAATGACTGATGTAAAAACAAAAGACATTAATAAAACATTTAAAATTGTATAATAAAATAAGAGGGCTGAACTAGAAGATCTTAACGGTCCTTTTCTCACCCCAATGTCTAAGCTCATATGTTTCTGCTATACATCTCTCCCCCATTAGACAGTGAGCCGCTTGAGAGCAGAAATTGTCTTTTGCAACCCCCACCCTCTTTCTCTCTGTTATCTTTAGCATTTAGCACAATGCCTCATAGGACAGCTAGGTGACTTGGTGGATAGAATATCAATCCTAGAGTTAGGAAGCTCTAAGTTTGTGTGTAACCCTGGGCAATTTACTAGCCCTGTCTGCTTCAGTTTCCACATCTATAATTCTGGAGAAGGAAATGGCAAACCACTCTGACATTTGTGCCAAGAAAAATGGGCTCACAGAGTGGGACATGACTAAAAATGACTGGATCACTGCAACTGGCATATAGAAGTTTAATCAATGCTTATTGACTGATTAGCTGACTTAGGACTATACTATAGCTGGAAAGGACTTCATAGTCTAACTAGGTCAACCTCCTCATTTTATAGACACTTAGGTCTGGAAATATTAAGTTATTTTTCCAATGTTATACAGATGATAAGCATCTATTCTGCTGCCCTGCTCTATCAGACCTAAGCATTAAATATTTCAGCCACCTTTTTTGCCCATTTCTTTTTTTTTTGCCCATTTCTTAAACCAATAACCTGCTTCTCTTGAAATTCTTACTCTATAATACCAACCTATGTGGTATTTACTCTATTAGTGTTTGAAAATTCATGTATTAATAATGCATAACAATATTCCTCATGTAAATGACTACCACATGAATAATAAAAGTATATATCCCTTAACTACATTTTTTGATTTAAAAATAATATATATTCTTGATCATCATGAAATAATAATTATGAGATATTCTGATAAATTGCTTTTTATTTTTAAAAAATAAGAGTTCAATTATATCTTTTTAAAAAAGTATTCATCCAGGTCAGCAAGCCAGTGAATGATACAGGAAGAAAAATCTGATTCCTATATCATAAGAAACAAGAAATGTCAGAGAAAGTCTTTGTGACTAATTGCTAGACAACTGGTCATAATCCAACATCTCAAGAGGAGGGCAGTTGCCAAATTGGCATCCAGCTATGAAAACCTTCAAGAATGCAATTTAAATAACTTGCCCTTATTTACTTGACAGATAAATACTCGGATCTGAAAGTAGGAAGAATAATTCCATGAGACTTACTCTTCCTCTAATTATATTTATTTTGTTTGAGCCCCAAATTTCAATTCAATAAGCAAATATTTTTTTCAAGCATTTTATGTATGATATACTGAATTGGGGCTACAAAAGCAAACATGAAACAATCTCTGTCCTCAAGGAGCCTACATTCTCCTGCATGTGATATTTACAAAAAAAGTAGAGTACAAAGAAAATGGGTGGGGGGGAGGGAAGGAGAAGGGAAGATAAGAGAGAAAAGGATAAAGGGGAGTGGGTGGAGGAGAGAAAGAGAACATTAAAACAAAAAGTGAGGATCAGGGAAAATAAGTGACCCCTGAGTTGAGTATTGAAGCAAGATAATACTTCTTAGATATAAGGATGAGAAGCATAATCTAGGCATAAGGAAATGGCTTGTGTGAAATCAAAAGGTAGAGAATTAATTTTGAGGAATGAATGATAATTAAAATTAGTTGAAACTTTGAGTCAGTAGAGGAAAATAGTATGAAATGAGGCTCGGAAAAGAGTTGGAATGGGGAGAGCCAAGGCAAAGGATTTGTGTTTTATCTTAAAGGAAAAAGGAGTGGTGGTGGCTTTTGAATAGGGAAATTGAAGGATGAGATTTGTGTTTTGGGGGTGATATGTCAACTGTTGAATGGAACATAGATTGGAGAGAGGACAGAGTGGCAACAATTAGATCAATAAGGTTATTTACAGTAGACCAGGTAAGAAGTTATAAAGGCCTGAATGATGGTATTGGCTATATAATAGAGATGGAAGAGGGGCAGAGATTTGAGAGCTGGTATGGGGATGGAATCAACAAGGCTTAGCAACTAATTGGATATGGGCTATGAGGAAGAGGAAAGCATCAAACATGAAACTAAAGTTATGAACATGAGTGACTGAAAGGATTCTGGTACTCTTAAGGGAGCAAGGTAGGGCAGGGAGTGGGGAGAGTGGGCCTGGACTCAAGAAGACGTGATTAAAATCCAGTGTCAAATGTTTACTAGCTGAGTGATTTTGGAAAAGTCACTTAGCCTCAGTTTCCCTATCTGTAAAATGGGGCTAATAATAGCACTTACCTCACAGGGTTGTTGTGAGGATCAAATGAGATAATATTTCTAAAGTGTTTAGCACAATGCCTGGCACGTGAAAAGTACTTGTTTCCTTCCTTCCCTGTATCTTAATAACTAGAGTTAGAGGAAACCTTAGAAATTATAGAATTCAGCCTGAGCAAGGGTCATTCAGACACCAACTGAAGGCTCCTAATAAAGGGCATTTATTGCCTCTTGGAAACAGCATGTTTCCTTTCCCTCTATTGACTTTTTTCCCCCAGAACTCAAGTAGTCAGTTCTAAGGAGGCTAGATGGATCAGGAAGAAAAAAGTTAGGGAAAACTAGAGAATGTTCTAAGTAAGGTGCTGACTTGGGAAAAGGTCAGTTTATGTGAAAAGGAAGAAGTTTGAGAGAGTATCAGACCTTGAAAAGGAAGGAATCATTGGGAAGAAATCAGGGTGGCAAGTATGAGAACAAGATATATAGACCCAACTCAGATTTCAAAAAGAAAAAGAGGAAGGTTAGAAAAGGAGGGTTAATTTAAATTCAGGTGAATATCATAGCCAGACAAGAGACATAAGTGATCCAGTTAGAACCATGGACAGCTATTCCATTTAGCTAGAGAAAGCTATGTGGGGGAGGGGAGATGGAAAAGTAAATGGCATTAATTGTTGAAATAATTTTTTTAAAAGAACTATTAAACTATAATTATATTCACTACTTCAAATATGTACTCTAAACAGAAATTGATAGTTACCTGGAAGGATGATTCAAAATTCCATGCTTTCCTTCTGGTTTTTTCTTTTGGTGAATTTCTTCTGCCAACCAATTGTCAGCTCCTGTAGAGGAAAATCAAGATTGTTTAGTGTTATAGAACCCATGAGCTTGCATTTATTATCCCATTATCTATTACTTTCTGCTTGTAGTTTCATGTTTATATTTCTTGTTAACAGATCAAAAGAAAAGACAAATAGCACAAAATATTGCTGCCAACAGTCTCTAATGTCTTGAGTGAAAGCCTAAATAGAACTGCTACATCATGTGCTCTTCAATCATGTCTTTGTCCTGTGCTGGCTCTGCTATTCCTTTGTCTTTTCTACATGCATCTCTATGAGGGGGGTTGAGTAATTTGGTTTAAGGACCTATTTGACTAGTTTGGTTTGCATAGACCCTAGCATAGTGCCACATGTATAGGTGCTTAATATCTTGATAATGGTCTGAGATACTATGCAACAGGATCATAGATTTAGAGATGAAAGAACTTTAGAGGTCACTTTAGAGATCAACCCCTTCATGTTTTACTAATGGCTTCCCATCCCCACCCAGTTTATTTTTATTTGGGAAGGAAGATACTTATATACTACCTCCAAATAATGTCAGTGTACATGGAGCAGCAAATTTTATAAGTGTTAAAAATGGAAGTTGGAAATGGGCTTTAACATCCAAATCCATCTCTGTTTCTTCCTCTGACCTTATCCAATCTTGTTCTATCCCTTTCTGACTCTTATTGTGATAAGTGTTTGCTTACAGCAACACTCCTGAGCCACAATGCACTGGAAAGAGCTCTGAATTTATAGTCAGAAGACTTGGGTTTGATTCCTGCCTCTTCTACTAATGTGACCTTTCTGAAATCTTTCAGTTTCTTTACTGGTAAAATAGGTAGGGAGGGGAACTGGACTAGACAGCCTCTAAAATTCCTTGCAGTTCTAAAAATATAGTTTGGTGAACAAGCCATTTAATGTCTACATTGAATTTTAATATTTTAGAACCTTACCTGTTTGGATTCTTATACACTGGAAGGGTTTTGACATTCAGGTTTTCCCAGAATATTTGCCCTATGGCCCAACTCCACTTTCTTAATTCTGGTTTTGGTGATGTTCCCTAAACATGCTTCCCCCCTTCTCCCCCCTCTCTCCTTCCAATTCACCAATCTCAGGTCTTCCAGGATCATGAATCTTATGGGTTTTCTGTATCTTACTACCTATCAGCAACACAACTGATGGTCAATATGGTAGCAGTTCAATGGCACCAATAGTGGCTGTGGGGCCAAAATTTGAGGTTCAACCAACATTTTATTAAAGTGTTGGAGGAGACAGAAAAATTAAATGATAAATCCCTCTTCCTTTATGTAGTTTACAGTCTAGTATGGCAATAGAAATAAATAATAACACAAATAATATGATGCAAAATAAAACATGCTAAGTGCATAACACTGTTTCCACAAAAGAACCATTAGACAAGTGAAGGGGGAACAAAATCCTAGAATCTCTAAGAAAACCAGGGAAGGTTTCATGGAAGAGATGAGATCTCTACAGGAGCAGCACAGAACCCAAGGTCAGCAACTTGGGTTAAAGACCCCAGGGCCTCTTTGTTCCTATGGGACAGCTGATGATAAGGAGTCTAGTCTTTTGAACCCTGACTCAGATGATCAGTGTACATTAGATTTCTGCTGGTTATAAGGTACCTGGAAAAGTTTGATGAATGTGAAAGAAGACAGAAAACTTCATAATTTGTATATGTACAATGTGTCTTCCTTCACCCAAGGAAGAAAAGAGGATCGTCAAAGAATTTCCTACTGAAAGGGTTGCAAAATGACTTCTTGTCACATTCCTTAACCCTGAAAAATCTTCATACTTCTTGGCTCCACATTCTCCATCATCTCCTTATTAGTAGTCTTCCTCTCACACCCAGTCTCTGAAGTCTTTCTCCTTTTTGCAGCTTTCTGTCATGCACATGTCCATGAGGACAGGGAATGCTTTTTTTGTGTGTGTTTGTTTTTGTCTTGTTTTGTTTTTTAGCTTGCATTACAGTAAGCACTTAATAAATGCTTTATCTGGGACAGCTAGATGGCTCCAGTGATTGGAGTATTGGTCTGGTAGTCTAGAGGACCTGAGTTCAAATCCAGTCCTCCCATGCTTAAAACTACCTCTGTGAACCTGGGCAAGTCAGTTAACCCTGATTGCCTCACTGCCTTGTTAAATAAATAAATAAATAAATACATTATCTATCCTTGTTAGTTGCTGGAGTTCATGTGAGAAATTAACCTATTAGCAGGTATAACTATTCATCTTTGAAGGGAAAGGGAGCAAAATTAGACCTTTTTGCAAAATTAAATCTTTTCTCCTCTTCCTCTCCCCACTTTTCTGTTAGTGCCTCTTCTGTTTTGTCAGGCCAGACTTATGGCGGTTCTTGAAAGCAAGCTATAGTTTAAGTCTCTCTGCTTCTGTCTGTGTCTCTCTCTGTGTCTTTCTGTCTCTGTCTTTCTGTCTGTCTCTGTCTTTCTGTCTGTCTCTGTCTGTTTCTCTTTTTAAATCTCTCTCTCTCTCTCTCTCTCTCTCTCACACACACACACACACACACACACACACACACACACACACACACCCCTTCACCTCCCCTCATTCCAACAGTCACACCACCTCGTGGATTTTGGCACAAAATGTGAGGCAGGATTTCAAGCCAGGAAGCAGGGGAGTCTTTTTCCTGTTCCCGAGGGGATACTGGCTTCTAAGAAAGGTCAGAAGAGGAAGGTGATTGCGGGGGGGGGGGGAGGGGGAAGAAAGGGGGGGAAAGGGAAGAAGAGAGAAGGAGGGGGGGAAGGAGAGGAAAAGGAGGGGGCGGGGGCAAGGCGGTACTATCTCTGCTCTAGGGTAGTCTTGGGGAGAAGCCGCACAACCCGTTTTGTGGATGAACAGAACAGGAGAGAGAAGGCAGGTCTGAGAACAGAAGCGATCTCTATGTAGAAAAATGAGGTTTTGCCAAGCCCAAAGGCCCCCTTAGAACCCGAGATTTAGAGATGGTCACCTCAGGATCACAGTTCTGCTTTGAGACCTTCAACGTGCACTCGTTACCTGCACCCCCTTCCAGCCCCCCAACCCCACCCAGTGCCCGGATTTCTCTGGGACTTCTTTTTCTAGGGATAATGACACCCCAAAGGGAGAAACACTGGAGTAGAGGTTCAGCTCCGCGCCTCACCTCCTCGAGCTCCTACCCTCCCCCCTCCATCCCTCTCCAGTGGCAGAAGGGCCCAAAGGTTTTCTCACTAGGGGTAGACGGGTCTTCTCTTAGAGGTGAGACAGCATCCTTAGGACCCCTCTGGTACTAAGAGGCAGGAACCAAGGAACCAGGGGGTCCTCAGCCTCAAGACCTTCGGACATCCCTCTCTCTCCCACCCACCCCCCTCCTTCCGAATGCAAATCAATGTGACAGTCGGACTTTCCTGGATGCTCTGCATCCTAGCCCAGCCCAGCCTCGAGAATGCTAATGGAGGAGGTAAGGTGAGGAGAGCAAGAAAGGAGGAAGGGGTCGTTGTGACCTCTTAGGGCTGGGCAATACTCCACTGGTTAAATCTTCAAATCCAGAAACTGCCAAGGACTCCTCAGCGTTCCAAGGACCTCCGCTATGCTCCCTAGACCCTAGAACCCACTCCTCAGCTCTGCCCTCTCGGACCTAAGATGCCCGGGTTACCTGCGGAGAATTCAAGGAGTCAATTAGCTCCAAAATGCCGACTCGTCTATAGTTTCTCAGTTCCTTCTGTAGCAGCTGAAAAACAACAGTAGCTCCCACCAGGCACTGCTGGAACCCCCCGCCCCCCAACCTGTCTTCTCTGCCCCTCTCTCCCCAGCGAAGACCCTTTAAGGATCCAGGATTTAGATCGGTCCCGTGCGACACTGGGGACCCTGCCGCCGTAACCCCCACCGGGCACGTTCCACTGCAACCAGCCGCGGCGCCGTCAAAAACCAGGCGAAATTCGGCACCCCATACCGGTGCGCCGCCGCAGAGCCAGGAAAAGGGGGAGGGGAGGGGTGGGGTGTCAAGAGGGTGGTGAGGTAGAAGTGGCTCCAACAGGAGCCTCTAGAGTCGCGAGGGCAGAGGAGAACGAGAGATGTTCTCACCCCGCCTCCGGGGGCTTGGGGTGCACCAGTAGACTCCCCCCCAAAGCGATTTTTCCTGAACTGGCCCAATGGAAAGCAAATCTTCCTCCAGCAACCACTCACCCTGCCAGTCCTTTTCCGTTGAAGTTTTCCCTTCGAGGACCAGGGCTGCTCGGGATTTGCAAGGGGGACTCAGCTACCTCCTTCTGGAGCACTGCAGTGTTAGAGGGCGCCAGGGCGCGGGAAAAGGCCCCCCTTCTTCGAACTATCGAAGAGTGGAAAAGCACGGGGCACTTGGGTGCCCCCTAAGCCTCCCTTTATTCTTTCCCCCACGTCTCCCCAAGAAATTAACACTTATGGGAGCTGGCAATCTAAACAGAGCCCAAGTTTCCCCAAGTGCAAGCCATTGAGAAAGAACCTATCTACTTGGGACCCTTCACTTTCTGTGTCTCCACAGTTCCCTAACACTCCCAGAACGCTGACTCAATTGCCGGTGCGGGAGCCTTGCGCCCCTTGCTTCAGACTCTTCCCTTTGTGCTTCCCTCCAGCTCTTGTCATGCACCGGTTCCCCGCTGGCCGTGCGCTAAAGCTTGAGTTTGGCAGCTGCGCCTACCTCCGGTGCCACCGGCTCCCGCACCAGCCTGGGCTTTTCTCCCCCTCTGTAAGAGCTGGGACCCTGGCCAGCAGAGCTCTTCTTTGCTTTTCCTTTGCCTCCTGCGTTTCCAATTCTTCTCCAGGACCTCTCTCCACCTTCTTATAGTGGAGAACTCAAAAGCAGGGCAGAAAGTAAGGTTTAGGAAACAGAATGAGAGGGGGGTGAGGAGAGGAGAGAAAAGAGAAGAAGGAGGAGGAAGAGGAAGAGGATGAGAGAGAGAGAGAGAGAGAGAGAGAGAGAGAGAGAGAGAGAGAGAGAAAAGGAGAGAGAGAGAAAGGGAGAGAAACAGCTAGCTAGATTCCGTGGTGAAAATCTTCTGTGGGGATGTGACTGCTGGCGTCTGAATCTCTCTGGTGGAGGATGGGAGTTAGACCGGAGGTAATAGGTCTTAGAGCTTAGTGGCAGGGCTCTGAAGCTGTCTTCTCTTCCTAGGATCTTCAACTTGTATCTTTACAAAAGCTCTGTGTGCTAAACATCCTGGAAACGTGGTTCTCCCCATAGATTTCAGGACCACCACATTTCAGTCTCTAGAGACTACCAATTCCTGTAGTACTACCTCTTCTGTTCCCATAAAATGATACAATATTAGGGAATTTAGGACCCTCCTGGCTGCTGGCTGGGACAATGGAACCCAAAGAATGTTAAAATTGGAAAGACCTTGAAACACATTATCTGGAAGAGATCTTATGATGCTGGGATCTCAGTGCTGATAGGGACATAAGAGGTCAACTACTCCTATCTGACTTAGAATCCCCTCTACAACATTCTGGACAACTAACTAGTCCAGTTTTCATTACACCATGCTTAAATCTACTATTGGATTTTCTATTCCCTTAACTCTTAGTTTGACTTCTGGGGCCATATAGAACAAGGCAAATCTCTCTTCCACAAGTACCTTCAAGTACTAAAGGCAGCTATTATGTTTAGTCTGAAAAAGGGAACTCTTGGTAAGTCTCCTTTTTGTTGTTATTCAGTGTGTTCCACTCTTTGTGACCCAATTTAGGGTTTTCTTGGCAAAGATACTGGAGTGGTTTACAGTTTTCTTTTCTAGTTCATTTTACAGATGAGGAAACTGAGGCAAACAGGTTGAAGTGACTTGCCCAGGATCACACAGCTAATGTCTAAGGCTAGCCGTGAACTCAGGAAGATGAGTCTTCCTGTCTCCAGCCCCATTGCTCTATCTACTGAGCCATCTAGCTGCTTCTAATCCCCTCATCTTACTGATGAGTAAACTGGAGGCAGGAAAGATCAAGTGATTACCTGGTTATATGAGGAGTAAGTGACATCCCCCACCCCAGCTTTGGATGCATGAATCGTTTCAGGAAGTCACTGATGCCTTGGAGTACCTTATTCCAAAAGTCTGCAGCTATTATATGGGAGACAATCTCGAAGCTTTGATCTTTGGCAGGAAAAGGATGGTAGCCAGATATTGCTTTATCTACCTTTAAAGAGAAAGTGATGCTTTTTAGGGGAATATATAAAAGTACCACTTTGTAATGTGGAGATTCCCATACTTTGAACTTAGGACTCTTAGGGGTAGAGACACTGAGTGACTGCAAGTCGTCCTTCTCATTAAGTGATTTAGTATAACAATAATAATAATTAAAAAAGCAAGCACAGCATTTGTAGATTAATAAATGATGTCTTGAAGATTATTTTTTCTTCTTGTATAAGTAGATGAAGTAAAGTTAAAAATATAAATGCATTTGAAGTCTTCTGAAATTATAAATTTTGTCATTAAGTATAACCTTAATAAATATTACAGTCATTATCATATGGGAGTTAGGTTTGGGGTTAGCAAATGTCAGTAATCATTATTATTTTTGGTCATTTTCAGTCATGTCCAATTTCTTTGTGACCCCATTTTGGGGTTTTCTTGGCAAAGAATTAGAGTGTTTTGCCATTTTCACTATGCTGGTGGCTCCCAACTTTGTTGAGTTTGTGGACAAATTTCAAAATGTTAGAAACTTCAAAAACTCTCTTATGATAATTGAATTGTGATCCAATTAGCACCCAAATTAATTAGTCATTGTTATTTCATTAATTAGTATTCATTAATTAAGAAAAAAGTGCTCTTCCTAGCTACCCTGGCAGTTACCTTTTTACAGCCAGTGTTTCTGATGAAGTCCTACATTTCTAAAATATATAAAGAACTGAGTCGGGGCAGCTAGATGGCACAGTGGATAGAGCACCAGCCCTGAAGTCAGGAAGACCTGAGTTCAAATCTAGTTTCAGACACTTAATATTCCCTAGCTGTGTGACTCTGGGCAAGTCACTTAACCCCAATTGCCTCAGCAAAAAGCAAAAAGAAAAAAAAAAAGAACTGAGTCAAATTTATCAGAATATAAACTATTTCCCAATTGATAAATGATCAAAGGATATGAATAGACAATTTGCAGATGAAAAAATTAAAAATTAAAGCCATCTGTAGCAATACGAAAAAATTCTCTAAATCACTTTGATTAGAGAAATGCAAATTAAAACAAATCTGAGATAGCACCTTACATCTATGAGATTGGCTAAGATGATAGGGAAAAATAATGATAAATATTGGGGGGGGTAGGAAAGCTGGAACGCTAATGCATCGTTGATGGACTTGTGAACTGATTCAGCCATTCTGGAGAGCAATTTGGAGCTATGCTTAAAAGGCCATCAAACTGCATATCTTTCAATCTAGCAGTCTCATTACTGTATCCCAAAGAGATCTTAAAAGAAAGACAATGATCCACATATGAAAAATATTCATAGCAGCTCTTTTTGTTGTGGCAAGGAGCTGGAAATTGAGTGGATGCCCATCAGTTGAGGAATGGCTGAAAATGTTTTGGAATATTATTGTTCTATAAGAAATGATAAGCAGGCTGATTTCAGATAAGCCTGGGAAGACTTATGTGAACCGATGCTTAGTAAAGTGAGCATTACCAGGAGAATCTTGTACACAGTAAAAGCAAGATTATGTGATAGTCAACTATGATAGACTTAGCTCTTCTCAACAATGTGTTGATCCAAGACAATTCCAATAGACCTGCAATAGAAAATGTGAATTGCTTCCACAGAGAGAACTATAAAAATTTAATTTGGATTGAAACATAACATTTGCACCTTTTTTTTTGCTTGCTTTTTTTTTCTTGTGGGTTTTCCCTTTTGTTCTGGTTTTTCTTTCACAACATGACTAATATGGAAATATGTTTAGAATGATTGTACATGTATTACCTATGTCAGATTGCTTACTGTTTGGGGGAAGGGGAGGTGATAGAAGAGGGAGGTAGGGAGGGAAGAAGAAAAAAATTGGAATTCAAAAATCTTACAGAGATGAATCTTTGCATGTAATTGGAAAAATAAAATACTATTGAAATTAAAACAACAACGACAAATAGAACTACCCCAAAGTGATATAGATTGCTTGATTAGCAGTGGGTTCCCTATTTCTGGAGGTCTTTAAGCAAAATGATCTCCTTCAAGGAAGTCAATGACCACTTCTTTGTTGAGTCTATTGTAGAAGGGATTCTTGTGGCTTGGGTGTGGGTTGAGCTAAAAAATCTCTGAAGATCATTTATGAGATTTGGGGATTCTTGTTGAAGCAGGCCAGGATCACATTTCTTCATCTCTACACAAAACTTAAAATAGAAGAATATGTAAAGAAATCAATAACCCTATATGAAGTCACTGGTTAAGGTCCTTATGAGAATCAAATGAGAGAAAGGGTATGGAAATGCTATGTAATGTGAACTTCTATTATAATTAAGAGAAGTAGTGAGATGTAATGAAAATTGTTTGGACCCAGGATCCTGGATTGGGTTCAAGTCCTACCTCTGAGATCTTAGCTGGGGATTTCAGTCTGGTTACATAATCTCTTTCAATTTTAGTTTTCTCATCTGCAAAACAGAGGAAAATAATACTCCTACTGAGTTCATAGCAGTTGTGAGACTGATCCTTTGATCTATAATTATTTGTTAGGTGCCTAGCCCATGCTGGGCACTGTGCTGAGCACTAGGGATGTAAAAACAAAATGAAACAGTTCCTGTCCTCAAGGAGTTTTCATTTTGTAGAGGGACTATAACATAATAATAATAATTTAATAGTATTTGCCCTATCTTACAGGGTTGTGTGGAAAGTACTTTATAAAGTTTATAAAAATGTATTTATATAAGGGAAGGGAATTAGAAGCACTCTTAACCTTCCTATTTCCTAACTGCTATTTTTCTCCAAAAATATCCCCTTTGTTTTTAGTAAACATTTACCATTGTAACAAGTATATCACATCCTATGGGTGGATTTGGGCTCTTTATAGTAAGGATTCTATGGAAAGATTGTTTACTAGGAAGGAAGGATTTGGTGAGAGTTGAGGAGGTGGCAAAAAATTCAATGTTTCTGAGACGGACACATAATAATACTGCCTTCTGAAAACCTTGAATTCTGAATTCTGTCATGGGGCACTATTATACTCTCTCTTGGAAGTGATGGGAGAGACCTCCTGCAGCCTTCTGGCTTTTAATTGGTTTCCATGTGTTGAGAATCTTTGCGAAGTGCTCTTAATATATACTACCTTCTCACTCTTCAAAGCCACAGACTTGCTCAGAGCTATTCTTTGTGAAGGATACCAGGCATGGGGGTGGAGGTACACGTGTGTGGCTCATCTGGGCAGTGGCTACTTCTCCAATAGCTGCCTAAAAGCTTTGTCTCTTTGTCCTTCACCTCTTCTGCTGCTAGATTTTGTCACAGGTATTAATTTTGTTTTTCCCTTTCTTTAGCTATCTGTGGCCTTTGATCTATGTCTCTTGCAGAATAGAGGAGAAAGAGTTGGATTTAGCATTTCATAAAACATTTTCAAAGGTCTTTTCTTTCTCTTTCTCTTTCTTTTTTCCTCCTTCCCTCCCCCCTCCTTCCTTCCTCCCTCCCTCTTTCTCTCCCTCCTTCTTTCTCTCCTTCCTTCCTTCTTTTCTCTCTTCTTTTCTTAGCATTTAGTACACAGAATATTGTACTTATTTATGTTTTTGAGTAGACAAAGCTAGAAAAAGATGGGAAACAATGTTAAATATTTAACTTTCAGCAATCCTTTTCTTTATTGGTCAAACAGCACTTTCTTCATATTTTCATTATTTAACATACTAATTTCATAGCATTAATTTCTTCTTTCTACTTTCATCCAAGCTTTATTCAAATAAATATGTAGGCCATGTGTAGGAATGAGCAATTGTGTTTCCTCCAAGCCTACTTGAAATTACTGATTGTAAATGACAAATGTCTTCATCTCTTCTTCCGGACCAAATTTGTCTTTGTAGTTATAGTGTTTAGTTTTGTTGACAGTATATGAGTAAACTATAACCCCTTCCTATGAAATATGTATGAATTTATTTCTCAGCTTCTGGGTCTTTAACCTACCTATAGAGTGATCATGAAGGAGAGATGAAAATTAAAGTGTGTGGGAGGTGGAGGGGGGGAATAGGGGAAGAGGGAGAAAAAATCAGCACATGCAAACAAAGGGGAGAACTCTATCATTCTTGGACGAAAACCAGAACTGCATTGCCCAGTCTCAGTCTTTTTCCAAGACTCTTTAACCCAATTGGTAGTTAGACTGCTGATTCTCCATACATAATGAATATGACAGCTTGAATATTCATTTCATCAACAGTATATCCTCAGATGGTTTTTTTGGTTATATGACTTTTCTTACCAACTCAGTTTTATTTTAGAATAAAAAGAGAAATTTTATAATTTTTCTATCAATAATTCCCTACAGCATTTCTATTCTAAAGCCCTAAAAAGCCAATATTCTAGTCAACAGGTAAGATATCTCTGTCCCTTATAGGGAGAACTGGATATTTCTTTTGTAATAAGAGACCAACATGGTATAGAAATAAGAACATTGGAGCTCGATTTAGGAGTGACACATTTTAATTGCTTGATCATGTGCAAAATATTTAATTTCCCTGAGTGTCATTTTCCTCATCTGTGTAATGAAGATACTAATATTTAGAGAGGAAGTTAGCATGAGGTAATATGTGTACAGCATTTTGCCAATCTTAAAGTGTCAAATGGCTACTAGTCATATTAATGTGATATATTATACATATATAATATATAAATATTAGTCATATAAATATTCAGCCATATTGAAAATATGGTTGAAGGTCATATAATTATAGAATCTCAGAGTTGGGAGGTACTTTAGAGTCCATCTAGTTCAACCTCTTACCATTATGATGCACAAATCCCTCCTGCAATAGTCGTGACTTTCTAGCCTCTGCCTGAGTTCTTCTAATGGCAAGACTCATTCTGAATTGACTACAAGGGTTTGTGACATACAGTTATTTTAGCTTTACAGTCAATCATATTTAAATGCTCTTGAAGTTCTCCCTTGATGCCCCATCTTGGTATGGATCTGACACTGGGTTTTTGAAGGCTATACTAAAGGAATGCAAACTTTGGGAAGTCTACTGTTATGGAAATGGGGCAATTAGGTGGTACAATGGGTAGAGTTCTGGGCCTGGAGTCAGGAGGAGGATCTGAGTTCAAATTTAACCCCATATACTTACTAGCTGTATGATCCCAGGCAAGTCACTTCATCCTGTTTGCCTCAGTTTCCTCTTCTGCAAAATGAGCTGGAGAAGGAAATGGCAAATCACTTCAGTATCTTTGCCAAGAAAATCCTAAATGGGATCACAAAGAGTCAGACATGACTGAATAACAACAACAAGGTCTGAGGTAGATTGATTCTGGGTATAACACTGATAGAGTTTATTTTATGTTTCTTGTCCAAGAACCAGTTTAATTAAATCTGGAAAGGCTTATCCTTCTTCAGGGTGATGAATTTTTCAGCTGCTCCTTTAAATCCATAACTATTTACCAAGACACAGAGGAACTGCAATCTGCTTTAGTGGAATGAGTACTCAGAGTATTGATATCATGAATTTTAGAATACTGAAACAAGTATCTCTTTGTGTTTTCCCCATTCTTACATCATATAGCCTTTGGTTGTGAAGAATGGTCCTTGGGAAATGTTTGTTAGTTCTTTACTCTTTAAACCCTGGAGTTAGATATTCTAGGCATACATCATTGAATTTCTTATATATTCCTGAGCAACAGGAAGGGTTGCCCAGTAGGTCTTTTTTTTTCCTTTAAATTTAATATATTATTCTATAATAATATGTAAAATAATTTAAAAGAATCATTTAAAAATTTTTTGAGTTCCAAATTTTCTCCCTCCCTCCTATTGGAAGGGAAGCAATCTAGTATAGGTTATATAGGTATAATCATAACATATTTTCACATTAGTCGTGTTGTAAAGGAAAACATAAACAAAAAATCCCAAGAAAAATTAAGAAAAAGTATGCTTCAATCTGCATTCAAATTCCATCAGTTCTTTCTCCAGAGAGAGATAGCATTTTTCATCACAAGTCCTTCAGAATTATTTTGGATCATTGTATTACAGACAATAGCTAAATCATTCATAGTTAATATCATAAAATATTGCTCTTACTGAATATAATGTTCTAGTTCTGCTCTTTTCACTTGCATCAGTTTATGTAAATTTTTCCAAATTTTTCTAAAAACATCCTGTTCATCATTTCTTATAGTACAATAAATATTTCATCATAATTATATACAACTTATTTAGTCATTTTTGAATTGATGGACATCCCCTCAATTTCCAATTTTTTGTCACTAATAAAAAAACAAAACCTATTTGAATATATAGGACCTTTTCCTTTTTATTTACCTCTTTGGGATCCAGACCTTGTAATGTTGTTATTTGATTGGAGAGTTTATAGTCCTTTGGGCGTAATTCCAAATTATTCTACAGAATGGTTAAATCAACATACTAGTTCACCAACAGTGCAGTAGTGTTTCAGTTTTCCCACATCTCCTCTAACATTTGTCATTTTAGTTTTCTGTAATATTAGCCAATGTGATAGGTGTGGGATGATAGCTCAGCATTGTTTTAATTTGCATTTCTCTAATCAATAGTGATTTTGAGCATTTTTTATGACTATAGATAGCTTTGATTACTTTGCCTGAAAACTTCCTATTCAAATCCTTTGACCTTTTATCAACAGAGAAATGGCTCTTATTTCTATAAATTTGACTTAGTTCTTTCTATATTTGAGAAATGAGATATTTTTCAGAAAAATTTGCTGTAATTTTTTCAGTTATCATTGCTATGTAGTTTTCTCCATTCTATTCTGCCCCCATTGTCTATCTCTTTTCCCTACCACCCTGCCCATTTTCAAGTGTTTTGTTTCTGCTTTTTGTCTCTCTCAATCTGCTCTCCTTTTTATCAGCCAGTCTATCTTTCTCTTAGCCCCTTTCCCTCCTCCTTTCCTACTGGTAAGAAAGATTTCTTTACCCTACTGAGTATGTATTCCCTTTTTGAGCAAATTCTAATGAAAATAAGGTTCATGCCCCTCTCCTCTTTCCATTTTCTCCTCCAGTGTAAGTGTGTCACTTCTATGTTAGATAATTTATGCCATTTTACTTTTCTCTTTTCCCTTCTCCCAATGCATTCCTCTTTTTCACTCCTTAATTTAATTTATTTTTAGGTAATTTCCCATCACGTTCAACTCATACCTATGTCCTTTGCCTATGTATATTCCAGTAGATCTTTTGAGAAATGAACTAAAAGCCAGTGGTTTTTAAATGACCTTAAAAATTGTTATTAAATTAAAAATTTGAAAATAACCCATGTGGATATAATTGTTGAAGACAGTAAGAGAGAAACTAGCTAAAGTTAGTCCAGTATTCTTTTCTGCCAACCACTTGTTCTATGCTTGAAGCTTTTAAATGGAGGTATGTTCACACCTTACAGCTTTACAGATGTGTAAATTTATGTATTTTTATACCAAGTGGCTGATATTTATACTATATGGTGCTTGAAATCTTTTGATCAAAATTCTTCATGTGATTTTTTTTGTAACCTTTGCCAATCTGAAGTGTGAAATGACAGCTCAGTGCTGTTTTAATTTACATTTTTCTAATTATTAGTGACAGAACATTTTTTCATACAATTATGGATAGCTTTGATTTCTTCCTCTGAAAACTGCTTATTCATATATTTGACCCTTATCAATTGAGGAATGGATCTTTTTCTTATATATTTGGTTCAATTCCTTATATACTTGAAAAATGAGACTTTTATTAGAGAATCTGGCTGCAAAGGATCCAACCCCTCACCAGTTTCCTAATTTTCTTCTCATTTTAGTTACATTGCTTTTATTTGTGCAAAAAATCTTTTTTATATAATCAAAATGATCTCTTTTACCTCCTTTGAAACACTCTGCCTCTTGTTTGGCATGGATTCTTCCCTTATTCATTGATCTTACATCTAATTTCTTCTATGTTCCACTAATTTGTTTGTGCTATTAACCTTTATGTCTATATCATATACACCTTTTGAGCTTATCCTGATAGTGTAAGGTATTAGTTTATACCTACTTTCTGCCAGATGACTTCCCATTTTCCCCAATAGTCTTATCAAATAGTACTTTTTTGTTTGTTTTTGTTTTTGGCTAGGCAGTGGGATTAAGTGAGTTGCCCAGGGTCATACAGCTAGGAAGTGTTAAATGTCTGAAGTCAAATGAACTCAGGTCCTCCTGACTCCAGAGCCAGTGCTCTATCCATCGAACCAAAGATACTAGCTGCCCCAAAGAGAACATTGTCATGTGCCTAGCACAGCATAAGGGAGGATTCAAAATATATAACAAATTGCCAGTTTAAGAATGTATATATACATTAGTAGAAGAAATTATATTCATGAGTGTCCATCGTTTCTTTACTTCCTAAGTGTTTTCTTGTTCTCTGCTGCATACCTTTTTTACTTTATTTTTTTTCTCTTTCATCCTCTCCATCACCCTCAAGCAGACTATAGTTAAGAAAGGATGTATTTATGTACACATATGTTGATATATACATACCCACATACACATACATACACATACACACTTTCTCTCCCTTCTTCTCCCCCCTCACACACATATCTTTCCTATCCCCATTGACTCTTTAATTCTGCTCCTTAACTTGCCTTGCTATTACTTAACCTGCCTCCACTCATGGATCCCTTCCTTGCATTCTTCCCTCAACCTTTGCTTCCCCACCTGCCCATCCCTTCCCCCCCTTTATTTCTTTATAGATTTTGGAGGGTGCTATACCCTTCATTGTATATACATAGTGTTGCCTATTTAACCCATTCCTGATGTGAGTAGGTTTTCAGAACTAGGAGATCTCCTCCTCTCTCTAATGCCACTGTGTCTATTCTTCCTTTGTACCTCATTTGCAAAATACAATTACTATTTTTACCTTAACTCTGTCCCAATCTTTCCTCTGAGCTACCCTATTGTTGATGTCAATCTTAAACATATGGCATGCATTTCCCATATAAACTTTAAATTAATCTTGGATATTGGCTCTTATATGTTAAATTTTCTACTGAGTTCTGGTTTGGTTGATAGAAAATCCTGAAAATCTGCAAGTTCTTTCAATATCCATTTTTTTTCATTGAATATTTTGGATAATTTTGTTGGATATGACATTTTGGTCATTCGAATATATTTTGGTCAAGTCTAGTTCTTTTGATTACTAATATATATGATTCCAGGACCTGCAGTCTTTTATTGTGACTATTGATAAGTCCTGTGCTATTCTAATTGTAATTCCAGCTTTTGTGAATTTCTTTTTTCTTGTTTCTTGCAAAATTTTCTCTTTGATATGGGAGTTTTGAAATTTGGCAATAATATTCCTATGTGTTTTCCACAAAGGATCTCTTCAAGGTGGTGATTGGTGGATTTTTTTTTTCTATTTCTACTTTTCCCCAGGACAATTTTCTTGGATTATTTCTTGCATTTTTGTGTCAAAATTCTTCTTTTGGCCATAGCTTCCAGGTAGTCCAGTTATTCTTATATTTTCTCTTCTTGATCTGTTCTCCAAATGTATTGTTTTTCTTATAAGATGTTTCACATTCTATTCTATTTTTTCATTCTTTATATTGTTTTATTATTTCTTGGTTTTTCATAGCTTAACTGATTTACCCTTGACCAATTTTAATTTTCAAGGAGCTATTTATGTCTTTAAGGTTCTATATCTCCTTTTCTACTTGGATAACTTTCTTTCATAATCTTGTTTTTATTGGATGGTTTTTATTTTTTAAGTTTTTCCTCAATGTCTCTGATTTGACTTTAAAATTCTCTTTTGAGTTCTTCTATAAATTCTCTCTGGGCAGGGAGCTATTTACTGTTACTCTCTAGGGTAGAAAAAGCTCTTTTTACTTCAGCATCCTCCTCTGAAAATGAACCCCAGTCTTCCCTATTCCTTTAGTAAGTCTCTATGGTTGGGTTCTTTTTTGCCTGTTCATTTATTATTATTATTATTATTTTTATGAAAAGTATCAGTGTAAGCACCTCTAATTGGGGAATAGGGGTATAGTGCCTCTGCCTTCTCTTGAGCTCTTCTCTCTCATCTTGAACCCCAAACCAAAAGCTCCACCCACCTGAAGTGCCTGCAAACAACAGCATTCAGGCACTGCCCCACTGCCTTTGCTCTCATGAGTGTGCTGGTTCCTTCTCTCCCAGAGCTTCATCTTTGCAGCACAGCTGGGTTTGGAGTTCCTAATTAGTCAAGGTTCACTCAGTCTTCTTGAACTCAGTCCTTGACTCCTCAAGCAAGCCGTGAGGTGAAAGTTTCTATGGTTCCTGATGAGGCTCCAGTTGGATACTGAGGAACATACCAGATGGGGGCTCATACACAAGAGTATCGAAACTTTGGACCTTCAGAATTAAATTATGATAAAACTCTGAGGAGAAAAATAGTCAGCACACCTCTGAGGATCTACCTAGCTATTAGGAATGGAAGTTGGGGAAGCAGCTGGGTGTGGGGGTGAGATACATACACATTTATATAATACTTGATTTGAAAAGCATTTATCATTCAATCTTAAGTTTGAGCTCCAGTCTTTTTGCTATCTTAGACTTTCTCTTTTGCATACAGTTCACAGTCAGACAAGCATATTAAATGGCTTCTGCTTTGCTTATGTACTTTGTGCTTCAAGTTGTCAGCTCATAGATGGGCACAGAAAAATTTGAAGATCTTATTGGTGTGTTGATTTTTAATTGAATATAGCTTATTAGTGATAAAGTCCTGGGTCGCTAGGTGGGCTTTAGCAGAGAAAATTTGAGGTCCTGACAGGATTTTAATACTTCCTGAGGCAAGTAAGGAAGAGTACTGATGGGATCTCAGTCTTAATGAGGTTTTTTATTCTTAAGTAGTTCTTTTTTTCAAGTGGGTTTTTATTTACAGTTCCACTCCAGGTGGGGAGTCTCTAGAAACCCCATCTTTATCTAATTAGAAAGTCAAGTTATGATGTCAAACCCCTGGGTTATATTTCCTCTATAAAAAATATCTGCTTATGGTGTGTCTCTTCACTAACTCTTTTTTAGAACTAGCCCCCTATGAGGTACTCTCTCCCACTCCATAGCATCTTCCTTTTACTGGCTTCTTCCTCAGGGTTAATTGTGAGCTGGTCCACCATGAGATACTCCTGCCTTATGGCAGGAGTTATAAAGAGTTATACCTAACTCTTTTAGGGAGCTAAATACCTTTTAGGGTTAGTCCAGCCAGTTAATAGTGTAATTCCCTTCTCCTGTTAACCTCTTTTTTGGGATTAGTTTGCTAAATTTCTCTAAGGATTTATTCTGACATTCAATGGCATACTCCCACTTTATAGTGTCTTCCCTTTAATGGCTTCTTCTTCCTGATTAATTGTGAGTTCCACTAGGGAACTTGTTTTTTCCTTTGTTAATTGTTAAAATCCCTTTTTTTGCTAACTCATGTGCTTTTTACATAATAAAATAGCAAAATCTTTGTAACCTATGACAGATGCGTGACTTGATTTCTTCAGATCAATTGAACTGTAACTGAATCTCTAATATTATTTTTATATAATATTCTTTTACAATTATGCTCTCTCAAATGTATTGCTCTTACAAAACCAAAGAGAAAGTCTCCAATCCTCTCTCTTTCAGGCTATCCTCTCTTAAAGATAAGTCCCACTTTGGACTCTGCAAAGGGGAGGGAATTTCTCTCCTCCTCCACTTCTAGCAGTAATGATGACTACAACTCTATCTGGACAGGGACAACATGTACTTGTCTTGATGAACCACAGACTGTGTCACAAGTTCTTAACTATCTCTTCTTTTTTTCTCTGAGTCTTGGTTACCAAATGGTGATTCTGAGAAATGAGTGTTTCCTGCCATAGTTGTCCTTCTGAATTCAAGAAGTTGAAAGTCCCAAGTTTGTTCAGGATGCTTAGAGTGGGATTCTTCCTGCCACAACACTACTACTTGGAGAAGAGATGGCCATCAATGGGGTAAAGCTTAAATTGGAGGGATTCAAGAACTACCTCTGATTGGTCAAAAGATCTGAGAATTGCAAGTTACTCCAAAATTATTAACACATGAGGAATGTGGAATGTATGTTCAGAAGTCCTACAAAATTATCTTTACTTCTGGGAAGAAAATAATGGATTATAGTTTTATTATCCAAGTATTGTTAAGGCATGCCTATGAGATTTTTTTGTGGTTTAAGCATTTCTTTTATGGTAAAAGAAATTAATTGCAGGCCTAAACCTGATCTCTACTTTGTACATGGAGTATCTTTTCTAGGAGAGACCCTAAATATAGTCTCTTTTTGCCCCCACTTATATCAAGCTTTTTGTTGGGGTTTTCATGGCAAAGATACTGGAGTGGTTTGCCATTTCCTTTTCCAATTTATTTTACAGATGAGGAAACTGAGGCGGACAGGGTTAAGTGACTTATCCAGGTTCATGTAGCTTGTGTCCAAAGCTGAATCTGAACTCAGTAAGATAAATTTCCCTGACTCCAGACCTATTCTTCTAACTACTATGCCACCTAGCTACTTACAATCCTAAATACAAATTATACTTAAACTATTTTGGAGATCTTCCTTGGAGTTCTGCTTTGAGGTTTGGGCACAAAGGGGCCAGAAAGTAGGAGAAGAGCCTGATCTTCTCCCTTTGGGGGTAGGTTATCCCTAGGACTGAGCCTGGCCCATGCAAGTCCAGAGTGGGAACCTCTTGTGCAAGGTGTGAATGCCGGTGACAATAAAATTCTTTTTGTGAGATACTTGTGGCTCTGAAGAAAAACACCAGGTATGTTTTTAAGAATCCACTGACAGCCTGTGCTCAGGCTGAAGATGCATTTTTCCTTGCAAGTGAGTCATTATTCACTCTAAGTACTCAATGTCATGTGGAGGAGCTTAATAAAAATGAAAAGCCTGCTCAATAAATTAGTATGCTGATGAATACATTGTTATTGAAGGGACTGACTTCTGATTCATCTCGTTGGAGGGAAGATAAAATATGAAGTAATGTGGAAATAATTGCTTAAGTGTACACATCTCTCTAGCAGAACGTTGCCTGTTACTTGGGCCCTACAAATGTTCTGGGTATGTAAGAAATGAGGGAGAAGTATGTTAGAATAAGTGAGAAGAGAACTGTTTTCTGTCCAGGATGTGCAACATGGCCCTGGAAGAGTCAGCTTAGAACTTTTATAACTATATTTGAGGAACCATGACTTTTTGACTGAAACTCAGAGATTAAGTCCAAGATCATGCAGGTAATGAGTGACAGGCTGAGGTCTGAAGCCAGGTCTTCTGATCCCTAGTCCAATATTCTTTTCTACTTCACCACACACTGCTTGTACAAAATAGATCCCAGGAGCATTTTGATCAGTGTCTTTAATAAAGGTATAAATGACATATTTATCAAATTTGTAAATGGCACAAAGCTGGAAGGAATATCTAACATATTGGAGAGCAGAATCAGTATTCCAAAATATCTTGACAGGTTAGAGTATTGGACTGAATTTAATAAGATGATATCTGTTGGGATAAATACTCATGCTTAGGTTTGAAAAAAAATTCATAAGAACAAGATGGAGAACACATAGTTAGAAAGCAGTTTATCGGAGCAAGATCTGGGGGTCTTAATTTAGAATTGGAAGCTGAATGTAAGTTAGTAATATTACATGGCAACCAAAAAAGTTAATGAAATTTTGGGCTTGCCAACTGGATCAAATCAACTTCTAACCTATGGATAGCTAGTGCTAAACAGAGCAGGTTAGAGACAGGGGAATCAGGAATCAAGCAAAAATTTCATTTCAGAGAGAAGAAAATGGCTTGCAACCAAGGAGGGAGATGAGACACTTGTGCTGGAGCCCCACTCTTAGGGGAGGGACCAGAGACATAGGAAGCTCAATACTTAGACCAATGGTTGTGTAGTGAGTTGTAGTCCTGACAATGCTGGGTAACAACAAAGTGACAAGTTTGATTTATAGCAGGTCTTCACGACTAGAACTTGTCTGAATTTATTCAGGCTCAGAGAACATCTGGTGCTGGTCAAAGCAATACAATAATTATGAGATTTTGCCAAAGGGTGAGATCATCCAGAGAAGAAGTGCAAAGGATTGTTGTTATACCAAACTCAGGGCATAACTATTTTCTATTTATATATATATATTTTTTTTTACTGTGCCTTAACTCCAGAAAATAGGATGTCTACTAATATCTTGACAGGCTGCATAAGAAAGAGTTACCTACTAGGAATAAGGAGGTTAGAACTCTATATACTGCCTTTGTGAAGACCTTATCTGGAGTAATATGTTTAGTTGTGGGCACCAATGTTTAAGTAAGAAATTAATAAACTGGCGAGTTTCTGGACAAAGACAATCAGGATGGTGAAAGGGCTTCAATCCATGGTATATAAAGATAAATGGAAAGAAATGAGAATATTTAGCCAGGAGGAGAGAAATCTCAGGGTAGGACATGATCGTGACAAATATTGGAAAGGCCATCATGGGTAAGACAGATTAAATTTGTTCTACTTGATCCAAAAGAATAGAACTATGAGCAAAAGATAGAAGTGTAAAGAGGTGAATTTAGACATGATATAAGGAAAAACATTTGAACAATTAGTGTTATATAAAAGTATAATGGACTGTTTCAGGAAAAAATGTTGTTGGGGGACTCCAAGCAGAGACTAGTCAGGTACATTAGAGAAATTATCCATTTTAGAATGGCTTGAGATTTTAGAACATAGGGCTGGTTTGAGATCTCTTTTAAGTCTAAAATTGTGTTTGGAATAGAAGAACCCAGTATTTGACTTTAAATATTTGATGGGCTGTCATCTAGAAGAAATAAAGACCACATCATTTTGGAAGGCATAAGAAAGATGAATATCCAGGTAGGAGTTAAAGGAAAGCTGAATTTAGTTTTCTATTTGTTGTTGTTCAGTCATTTTCAGTTGTGTCTGACTGTGACCCTGTTTGGGGTTTTCTTGGCAAAGACATTGGAGTGATTTGTCATTTCCTTCTCTAGTGACTGACTAAAATACAAACTTCTCAATTTAGTATTTAAAGCTTTTCATAATTGAGCTACGATCTATATTTTGGACTTATTTTCTATTACTCCTTCTATGTGAAATATTCCACATTCCAACCAAATTGGTCTCCTTGTGCTATTCCTTGTATGTGCCATTCCATCTCCTAACTTTGAGAATGCTTATTTCCTTACCTTTGTCTTTTGAGGCTCTCAGCTTCCTTTAAAATTTAGTTCGAGAGTCCTCTATACAAGGTTTTTCCTAATTCCTTCATTTTTTAGTGCTTCCCCAATTACTTTCTATATATTTTGTATTTGTACTCAAGCTTTCCTTCCTTCCTTCCTTCCTTCCTTCCTTCCTTCCTTCCTTCCTTCCTTTCCTTCCTTCCTTCCTTCCTTCCTTCCTTCCTTCCCTTTTCCTTTTTTTCACTTATTCTCTTCCTTGAATTTTCAGACCAAAGTGCAGCAAGGGAGAAGAGAGGTTTCTCTTCCTCATGATCATCATCTCCTCCCCCTAGGGATGGGAACAGAGAATGGTGTCTGACAGAAGCACCTGGTGAATGCTTAGGGCATTCCTAGGTGTCCTGAGAGAAGAGGGATTCATAGATCTAGAATTCCTGGTTGTTTTTGTCCTTTTTGTTTCCTTCCTCAAAATGGACTTTTCATTCAAGGTCAAGGATTCCCAAGAACCGCTGAGTTCTTGAATTGAGAGTAAAGAATTGAGTGAAAAGAGAGTAAAGTAAAAATTGACAGATTCCTAATGGGAGAAAACCCCCTTGGTACAATATATATATATATATATATATATATATATATATATATATATATATATGTATGTATGTATTTTAGTATGCTCAAGAGAAGATGTGCCTGACACAGGACTAAGCACTGGGACTACAAGTACAACATACAAGCAAGCAAGACGGTCCTTGCCCTCAAGAAGGTTACCTTCTAAGGTACAAAAAAGGAACAGGAGCATGAGGGTGGGAAATGGGAAATGGGGAAGGGGGAAGAGAAAAAGCTCTAAATCTTGTTAACCCTGTTCTTGTCCATAAGTACGCAGATGGTTCAGATTGGAAGTAAATACCAAATATTTTGGGGCTGATGGAGGATTTCTTCATTAGCTATTGTGAGTTCTTTGTGTCTTTAAAATCTTTATTTATTTATTTAAATTTTAATTTGTGGAATAAAGCAAGCATTTCCAATACATAACGTAATAATAAAATAGATTGCACAAGAAACTGCAAATCTTTCAACTTATTAGTTGATAGTGTATTAAACTTAGTCAACTTGTTATTCTTTTAAAATATATGATAAAGTTATCATGTAAATTTCTTTATTTTTTCCCATCTCCCCTTCCCTGCTCTAGAGATGGCTACCATTAGACATAAATAGATATGTATGTGCAAAATCATTCTATACAAACTTCTATTTATCAGTTCCTTCTCTGAATGCAGATAGCATCTTCCTTCATTAGGTATTTGTAGCTAATTTGAGTATTTATAAGAGTCAAAATGAGTTATTTACCCAGAGTTGTTCTTAAAAGAATATTCAACTAGCTGGAGAGCAATTTGGAGCTATGCTCAAAAAGTTATCAAACTGTGCATACCCTTTGACTCAGCAGTGTTTCTACTGGGCCTATATCCCAAAGAGATTTTAAAGGAGGGAAAGGGACTCACATGTGCAAAAATGTTTGTGGCAGCCCTTTTTGTAGTGGCAAGAAACTGGAAATTGAAAAGATGCCCATCAATTGGAGAATGGCTGAATAAATTATGGTATATGAATGTTATGGAATATTATTGTTCTGTAAGAAATGACTAACAGGAGGATTTCAGAGAGGACTGGAGAGACTTGCATGAACTGATGCTGAGTGAAATCAGCAGAACCAGGAGAACATTATACACGGCAACAAGACTATACGATGATCAATTTTGATGGACATGGTTCTCTTCAACAATGATGTGATTCAAACCAGTTGTTCTGCGATGAAGATAGTCATATACATCCAGAGAGAGGCCTGTGGGAACTAATGGTGAACCACAACACAGCATTTTAACGCTTTCTATGAATATTTCCATGCATTTTGTTTTCCTTCTGAGGTTGTTTTTTTTCTTCTTCTCTTTCTAGATCTGATGTTTCTTGTGCAGTAAGATAACTGTATAGATATGTATACATGTATTGTATTTGTCATATAATTTATCCTATTTAGCATGTATTAGATTACCTGTCATCTAGGGGTGGGGGTTGGGGGGAAGGAGGGGAAAAGCTTGGGAAAAAAAAGTTTTTGCAAAGGTCAATGTTGAAAGGTCACTCATATGTTTTGTAAATAAAAAGCTTTATATAAAAAAAAAGAATATTCAACTAGATCCAATGTTCTCTTGGTTCTGCTTATTTCAAGATTTTTCTGGGGTATAAGAAAAAGCCAAAGAAAGAAAATTGGTCCCCTGGAGTCAGTCCCTAGGATAACTAGTTAACATTTCTGTTTAGGCCAGAAACCCTGAAGTCTTCCCATCCAGACTGATTTTTTTTTTTTAAAGAGACCATACTCTGCCTCATTTCTTATCTATCCTTAATCACTGATTGGGCCTTGCCTCAATTAACCTGAGATTTCTTTGAGACCTTAACTTTAAAAAACCAAGAGTTTCCCATTGCATCCAGAACCATTTCTAATCATTCTGATCTATATCTTGCCACTGGACTCTGGAAGAGAAAGCAAAGCTGGAGACTGCACAGCTCTCCCTCTTTAAATCGAATTCACTTGCAAGTCATGACATCCCCTCCCTGATGCTTTATTCCACTTCCAGAACAAAGAACTAGCAACAATAGTTAACATTTATATAGCTTACTACATGCTAGGCACTGTTTGCTAAGCACTTTACAATTATTATATCATGTGATCATCATTGCAACCCTGAGAGATGGATACCATTATTATCCTCATTTTATGGATAAGGAAATTGAGGCAGACAGAATGAAGTTACTTTCCCAAGGTCACACAGCTAGTGAATGTCCCAGCTCAGATTTAAGCTCAGAGGCCTTTCTCTCCATCCACTTACCTATTGATCAAATCTGATTACTATGAAACCAGGTTCCTCAGGTTGGCAGGTTGATCTGGGTCATAAGGTTTTATAGACAAAATATTTTCTAATAAAGTTATTCACATTTTTACCTTGTCAGACATGAACTCAAGGGATATTTTATTAACTGAATTAATTAAAGATTGTCCTTTCCTTAGACTGATCTTAACCCTAAATCTGGATAAAGGATAGGAAAAGAGGATACTGTTTTTATGTGGATTAGCCTGTTCTTTTCCCCATCCCAGTCCCTATCTTCTTTGTTCATTCATACTCTATCTTCAAAGCTTCTTTCTAAATTTTACCTTAATTTCTCCTTAGAAATTGGTTAGGTGGGGCAGCTAGATGGCACAGTGGATAGAGCACCAGCCCTGAAGTCAGGAGGACCTGAGTTCAAATCTGGTCTCAGACACTTAACAGTCCCTAGCTGTGTGACTTTGGGCAAGTCACTTAACCTCAATTGCCTCAGCAAAAAGCAAAAAAAGAAAAAAAAAATTGGTTAGGCCTTTGGTAAGGCCTAATTTAGGGTATTGTTTTCCTAGGAGTTTAAATGTTGAGAATGTTTTCTTCATTTAAGTGAGTCAAAAAAAAGTCAGACTGGAAAAATATTTATTTCTTCATATTTCTAAAAACTGGGGCAGTTAGGTGGCATAGTAGAAAGAATACTGGACCTGAAGTCAGGAAAACTCATCTTCTAGAGTTTAAATCTGACCTCAGACACTTAATAGCTGTGTGATCATTAACCCTGTTTGCCTCAGTTTCCTCATTTGTAAAATGAGTTGGAGAAGGAAATGATAAACTACTCTGATATCTCTGCCAAGAAAACACTAAATGGGGTCGCAAAAAGTTGGACACGACTGAAAACACCTGAAGAGCAACAATACCAACATTTTTAAAAGAGGGAAGGGGAAATCTTGGTGTGCTTCCATAAAATTATGCTGCTGATTATTATGCTTCAATATTGACAGATGGGGAAATGTGGAAAGCACAGATACATTTAAAGGATAACTCATTTCTTCTCTGGGCAATTGCCATTTAGGATTGATTTTTTTTTTTCATTTATCATTTGATCTGTGCCTGATATAGATGTTCTTACTATTTTTATTTAACGGTACATTGTTGGATGAGCAATGGCTCCCTAAAAACCTGGTAAGTGGAGATGGGATTCTGAGTATTACAAACAAAATATTAAGACAACTCACAAGTAGATTAAAATATTAGTAAGAAAGTCTGATACAAGTTGCCCATTAGATAGAACCACAAAGGCAGGGATAAAATCTTACACTAAGTAAAATAATGAATTAAACAGAATTGAAGGATTGCTTTGTTTAAGAAATATTAAAAAAAAGATTTATTAATGTTGCTTCAATATACTTGAGACAGAGCAATGTGATAAGAAAAACCAAATATCATTAAAACAATATGTAATGTTTACTGATTTAAAAGTAAAGATCACTCCATCAAAGAAACATGTGAGTATCAGAACAGTTTGCCTGTTTCTCATAAGGCATTTGTGAATTGTCCCTACTAGGATAGTTCTATTTTGTCGCTTTGGAATCCTTTGTAAGGGCTTACCGGTTTGTGTATTGGGATATATCCACCAATCAAATCACTTACTTCAGCCTTCATTCTACTTAACATCTTCATTCTGCCTCCTTCTTTGCTTAGGTCTCAATAAATCACCTTTGTCAAGGTTGTTATTTTTTAAAGTGTTTAATCAAGGTATTAAAACACAAGTATATCAAAATAAAAAATATTGCTTGCATATAGTGTTATATAGACTGTGTATTCCATTCAGTCTCATCTTCCAACCTTTCTCTTTCCCCACTCCTTCCCCCAAAGCAAGAAAAATTCTATTTAGTATCTAATCATTTACAACCATCCTATTTCTTAGCAGTAGAACAAAACATAGGGATAATGTCTGATCAGACTTTCAGCAGTAGCTTGGAAATTTCTTTTTGTTCTCACTGGGGTCTATCTGTTCCTTCCTCATCCACCAGTGAATCAAAGGCTCTTTTTCAATCTTTCTGTGGTTTAATTTATACCATCTACTGTGTTAGGGTAAAAGAGGCCATTCTCTGCCTCATTTCAAACCTAGTCTTGATTGAGTGTTGCCTGAGACCTGTGAAAGTCCTGTTAAACTTAAATCTGTAAAAGATCTTAGTTTTAAAAGGCCAAGAACTTCTACTGCATTTAAGGTCACCCAGTCCTCTTAATTTATATCTTGTCACTGAATCTGGATGGCTCTGGAGGACAAAGTGAGGCTGGATACTTTGCACTTACTTCTTCACTTAAATCCAATTCACTTGCAAGTTATGGCATCACCTTCCTAATATTATACTTCTCTTCAAGAACAAAGCACAATCATAGCCATCTTGGCTTAAGCCTCCTTGGCTTAAACAATTATATGTCCTTGATAGCCAACTTTGCTGGGAAAAGTTAATGTTTAAAGAACAGCAATGAGTGTCAGGAAAATCAGTAAGACAGTTGACATTGATACTTCATCTATATCATCAATAGTTTTTGGAAGGAGGGAGAAGGGGAAGAAGTGGAATTAAGAAGGCAGATTAGAAGCAAACCAGTTTTCTCAATTTTCTCAACATTCCCCTGCAACACTGCCTCAAATCAAATTTTGGAGTGGCAAAACCAACAAAAAAGTCAACATGAGGCATTTTACCAGTGTAAGAAAACGTAAAAGTTAGCAGGAGAATGTAACCTCAGGGTGGAAGTTTATCCAGGGCCCACCATACATTCCAACAGCAACAGCAGCCACAGTTGCAACTTTGAGAGCTCTCAGACTGTAGACATTAAGGGGGGTCAGACACCTGGTCAGAAAGAGATGACAGAGGATCCTCTGTAGGCACTTGGTATGGCTCTTGATTTGGGGTTCCAGGTCAGAGGGGAGAGCTCAGGTGAAGCTAGAGGCACCATCCTCTTACCCCATGGTTAGAGGAGCTTACATTAATTATTTAAAAAAAAAAAACTGAACCGGTAAAGAAGAAAGAACCCCACCATAGAAACTTACTATGGGAACAAGAAAGACCAGGGTTCATCTTCAGAGGACACTGAAGTAAAAAGAGCTTTTTCTACCCCCAAAAATAATGTGAAATGGTTCCCTGCACAGAGAGAATTTATAGAAAAACTTAAAAAACAATTCAAAAATCAAATGAGAGATATTGAGGAAAAACTAAAAATAAATAAATAAAAACCACCCAAGAAAAATAACATTATGAAAAAAAAATTAACCAATTAGAAAAGGAGTTACAGATTCTCAAAAATGAAAATTTCCAATTTGAATTGGGAAAGGAGACGCCAGAGAAGCTATGAGAGACCAAGAAATAACAAAACAGATTATAAAGAATGAAAAAATAGAACAGAATGTGAACACATCTTATAAGCAAAATGACAGATCGGGAGAACAGATCAAGAAGAGAAAATATAAGAATAACTGGACTGCCTGAAAGTTGTGACTAAAAAAAGAACCTTGACACAATAATGAAAGAAATAATTCAAGAAAATTGTCCTGGATGGCTCTCTGCAACAAAGAATTGTCTCAAACCAGTTCCAATTGTTCAGTGAAGAGAGCCATATACACCCAGAGAGAGGGATATGAAATATGGACCACAACATAACATTTTCATGATCTCTATTGATATTTGCTTGCATTGTGTTGCCTTTCTCTGATTTTCTTTTTTTTTCTTGTAGATAGGATTTTTCTTGCATAAGTTGTCAAGTATTTCAACATTATTAACATGTAGTGGACTTCCTGCCATCTAGGGGAGGGGAGGGGACTGGAGGTAAAATTTGTGATGGAAAGCTTTGTAAAGATCAATGCTGGGGAACTACCCATACATATGTTATACAAATAAAAAGCTTTAATAAAAAAAAAGAAAGAAAGAAAAAGAAAATTGTCCTGGAATGATAGAACATGAGGGGAAAGTAGAAATAGGAAAAAATCTGCCAATCACTACCTCAACAAGATCCTTTGGGGAAAACACATAGGAATATTATCACCAACTTTCAAGAGAAACAACAACAAAATTCAAATATGCTGGAGCTACAATCAGAATTGTACAGGATTTATCAGCAACCATAATAAAAAAAACTGCAGGTCCTGGAATCATATTTACCAACAATCAAAAGAATTAGGTCTTTAGTCAAAAACATCATATCCAGCAAAATTATGATATTGAACAAGAAAAAAAACATGAACATTCAATGAACTTGCAGATTCTCAGGACTTTCTATTCAATCCAGAACTTGATGGAAAATTTAACATATAAGAGCCAATATCAAAGATCAATTTTAAGGACTCAATATAGACAAATTGTTTTCATTTTACATGGGAGATGTATATCATATGTTTAAGATTATAGAGTAGCTCAAAAGAAAGTTTGGGGCAGAGTTAAAGTAAAAATAGTAACATATAAATGCAGTGCAGAGGAAGAATAGACAAAAAGGCATTAGAATGGTGAGGATTCCTAGTTCTGAAAACCTACTCACATAGGAAATGGGTTAAATAGGCAACACTGCATATTTACCATGAAGTGTATAACATTCTCCAAAATCCATAAAGAAATAAGGGGGGAGGGATGGGCAGATGGGAAAGTAAAGGGTGAGGGAAGAAGACAAGGACCCTTAGGTAGGGGAAGTTATGTAAAAACAAGGCAAGTTAAGGAGCAGAATTAAAGAGTTAGCAGGGTTAGAAAAGATATGTTGAGGGGGCAGGGTGTGTGTATATCTGTGTATATATATATGCATATATATATATATATATATCTGATACATATACATACATAAATACATGTTTTCTTAATTATTGCTTGCTTAGGGGTTGTAGAAAAAAGAATAAAGTAAAAAAAAGGTACACAGCAGAGAACAGAAGAACAATTTAAAGGGAAGTAAAGATAGATATTCACAAATATAATTTCTTCTATAATATATATGTACTTTCTTGAACTAGTAAGTTGTCATTATATATTCTGAATCCTCCTTGATATTCTGTTGCACACTTGACAATGTTCTTTTTTTTTTTAACTTTGGTATTCCTTTTCTGCTTTTCTTTTTTTTTCTTATTCTGTTTTTGTAAATGAAATAAATTTTAAAAATTAAAATGTCCTTATATTATCTTTAAAAGTCCATCTGGAATTGGTTTTAAAAAATAAAGAGGTAGAGCAATAGAAGTAGCAGAAACAATGGAGTTCTGTAGTCCTGTGTTTAGAAAAGCATAAAATGTTTATTATTTAAAGAGCTCCCTACTTAATAAATACTTCTAGAAAAACTGGTAAATAATCTTGTGGAAATTAGATAACTGAGAAAACTAAAGTCACTACAACAATTAAAAAAAATTAGAATGAGCAATCAAGAAACAATAAAACAAAGTCACAAGAATTAAAAAAGAAAGAAAGAAAGAAAGAAAATGTGAACTATTTCATTGGAATAACAATTGACCTGGAAAATAGATCAAGGAGAGATAATTTAAGAATGATTGGATTGCCTGAAAGCCATGACCAAAGAGATGGCCCAGACATCATCTTTCTAGAAATTATCAAGGAAAACTGCCCCAATATCTTAGAACCAGTGTGTAGAAGAGAAATTGAAAGAATTCACTCATCATTTCTTGGAAAAGATCCCAAAATGAAAACCCCCAGGAATATTACAGCTACATTTCATAACTCCCAGATCAAAGAGAAAATACTTCAAGCAGCTAGAAAAAAACAATTCAAATATTGTGGAGCCACATAGTTAGGATCACATTAAATTAATTAATCTTCCTCATTAAAGGAGTGGAGGGTTTACAATATAATATTCCTGAAAACAAGGAGCCAGGACTATAACAAAGAATAACCTAACCAACAGAACAGAATATAATCCTTCGGGGGGGAGGGGGAATGGGTATTTATTGAAATATAGGATTTTCAAGCATTCCTGATGAAAAGACCACAGCTGAATAGAAAATTTAACATTTAAATACAAGAATCAAGAGAAACATAAAAAAGTAAATATGAAAAAATAATTGTAAGGGACTCCATAAAATCAAACTGTTTACATTCCTACATGGGAAAATGATATATGCAACTCCTATGAACTTTATCATTATTAGGGAAATTAGGAGTCTGCATAGACAGAGGGCATGAATATGAGTTGACTGTGTTGGAATGAAGGGGGGGTTGAGAAAAAAGGATGTACTGGGAGAAGGGGGAAGTGAGAAGTAGAATGGGGAAAATTTTCTCACAGAAAAGAAGGGTGCAAGGAAGAATTTTTATAATGAAAGGGATAATGGGGTTGGGAGTTGCAGGTAATGCTTGAATGTCACTCTCATTAAAATTGGTTCAAAGAGGGAAGACTATATATGTACATATAATAAACACACACATTCAGTCATATGTAGAAATGTATCATACCCATAGGGAAATAGGAGGGGAAGGGGCTAAGAGAAAGGTGAGGGAGAAATGATAAAAGGGAGACTAGATTAAGAGAGGCAGTGGTTAGAAGCAAAATTGAGTTTTGTGGAGAGATAGGATATAAAGAGAGAGAAGAAACAGAAGAAAACGAAACAAGTGAAAAGCAGAATGGATTAGAAATCAGAATCCCACAATATGTTATTTAAAAGAGAAACAGAAAGACGTAACTGAGTGAAAATTTAGATAAAATTTCTCATTTTTTTCTTGCCTTTAAAAAGAAATATGGCTAATATGATTTCACATACTGTTTGCTTTACCAATAGGTAGGGGAGGGAATGGGAGGAACTCAAATTGGGAAATTGGGACTCAAAATTTAAATAGAAATGAATATTAAAAAATAATGAAATTTTTAAAATTTCAAAAAAAATCTGTTGATAGGATTGTTGAACCCTTTGCTCCTCCTCTAGGTGCTATACATCTCAAGAGACAAGCTGAATACCTGGAGTTATGCCAAAATTTCAGAGTTCTAGCAGTTGTGGAATACCCCAGGTATAGCAGTGACCATAATAAGCCTTTGTATTCATAGAAATTTAATGATTTAAGAATATAAGGGAATAGCTTCTTGTCTAATCCAAAGTTGGAAAGATGATTTTGTGCCTTTTATAGAACTGATTGTTGTCCAATATCAGTAATTAAGAGGACTAGAATTAGAGTAAAATAATTCTCTAGGAAAAATATTTATTTATGTAAATTTTCATTTTGAAAATAGATTTATTCTTACTGTGTATTCTCGGAGTTAAGAACTTTACCTTTGTATACATGGTCATTGATTTATTGTGGCTAGATGCCTATATAGCACCAAACAACTAGACAATTTGGTCAAGATAGCGGTATAGAGAAGACAAAGCAAGTGGTTGATTGAAAATTTCATTTTACAACTGGTTGCTTTGTATCATAGGATTTGGTACTAGAAATTAGTTATCTTAAGGATCAAAAATCCAACCTTTTCATTTTGCAGGGAGAAAATTCATGTCCATCTAAATGATTTTCCTATTATACTAATAATATGCAGTACAGTCCAAATTTCAACTCAGGAAGGGTCCATGCACATTTTTGGGGCCTTTCACTTCTTTTTTATTTAAAAAAATTCTCGCCTGGCTATGTCAATTTGGCATTCTCCAAACTGATAGCCATCAGTTAACCTTAAAAGCACTAATGTTCACAAGGCATCAAACATGGAGCTGGTTTTATTTACATAGTAAATATGGTAAGAATTTGCATTGAAGTCTATTGATAGTCAAAAAACTCTTTACAATTTCTGGTAAACCTCTGCCTCCCTCTCACAGATTTATGTGATCTTTACAATTTAGAGTACTATTTGCTCCCACAAAGAGAAATAACTCAGGGTTTCCTGGAGAATAAAGCATCTCTTCTATGTACATCTGATAAAACCTATGGCCTTGGAGACTTCCAGTACTACTTTTGCAAGAGACCTCCTTGTTCAATTCAATGAGCCAACATTCCCTAAAGATCCTTCTAGTACATTGTACAGTATTATACTGAATAAGTCCTAGCAAGAAGCAAACTGGGATTAGTTCTTTCTGGTCACTCATTTTCATGGTTATGCTTGCTGATGACGATATTTGTTCCTTCTCTTACTGATATTCCTTCATTGTAGCTGACCTCAGTTCAGTCTTGTTTCCCTAGCTCTTCACTTTCCCATTTGTATTTTGTTTCTCCATTCCTTTACTACTTATATGCCTATTGCATGAATACTGTCACAATTCTAACTTACAGTTTCTCCTTGGTACTCCTTATCACCATGGTTCTTTTTCAACATTGTTCTCAGTTTGACTTCGTTGCTCCAGCCCCTCTCAAGGAGAGAATTTTTTATATTTAGTAGATTAATATTAAATAGGAAATTCTAAAAAAAAAAAAAAAAAAGCAAAAACCCCAAACCTCTTTTCCGATTCATAGATCTGAAAGGCAATTTCTTCTTTGTTTATCTAATTTGTTCTTTTCCCTCTTTTGTGATCTCTTTGGGTTACAGATCTATTAGAGATTAAAGTATGCATTAGGTGAAAGAGATTTTTTGCCTTAATTGCTACCTAGCTTTAAATCACTGAATGGGTGCAACCTCAGTCAAACCGACCTGTTGAAGACTTTAGTTTTAAAAGGCCAAGGTCTCTCATTGCATCCAGGGCCGTAACCAGTTTTGATAGATCAAATAATTTTGATCTATATCTGACCATTGGACCCAGATGACTCTGGAGGGAAAAGTGAGGCAGGTGACCTTGCACAACACTCCCTCAAATCCAATCCACTTTCATGTCATGGTTCTCTTCAAGAATGAAGGACAAACAACAACAAATATAGACTTTTAATGTCCAAGTCATGTACTATTTGGAACATATCTTGGTGTATATTGTGAGATGTTGGTCTATACCTAATTTCTTTTTTCAGTATTTTTGTCAAATAATGAGTCCTTATTTGAGTAGCTGAGGTCTTTGAATTAATTAAACATTAGGCTATTAGGTTCATTTATTTCTATATGTTGTATACCTAATTTTTCCCACTATTTTTTAATCAATATAAAATTATTTTGATGACAACTGTTTTGTGGTATAATTTTTCAATACCCCCTTCCTACTTTTTTTTTCATTATTTTCCTGGATTTGAGCTCAAATCTTCCTGACTCCAAACCCAGTGCTTGATCTATTGAGCCACCTCCTGTCTCCACTGTACATACTCCACAGATCCACACAGATATGTGTGTGTTTGTGTATACATAACACACACATACACACACACATATATATACATATTCAATCATTTCAATTGTGTCTGATTCCTTATGACCCCATTTAGGATTTTTTTTTTTTTTTTTAGTAAAGATATAAGAATACTTTGTCATTTCCTTCTCTAACTCATCTTACAGATGAAGAAACTGAGGAAAACAGGATTAAGTGATGCGCTCAGAGTCACACAGCTAGTCAGTATCTGGAGTCAGATTTGACTCAGGAAGACTATCCATTATACCACCTCGCTGCCCATGTGTATGTATACATATATATATGTGTGTATGAATATACAGATGTATTTATGCATATCACAAAAGATACATTTTCCCAGCATTTTGTATGTGTGTATGTGCAATATAGAATAAATAGAAAATAACCATTGAAGAGAAGACACTAGCAGTTGGGGGGATTCAGAAAAGTCTCCTGGAGGAGATAGTGTTGGAGCTGAGTCTTAAAGGAATTCAAGATTCTAGGAGACTGAGGTGAGGAAGGAGAACATGCTATGGATCACAGCTAGGACAAAGTCATGGAGATGGAAAGTAGAATCTTGTATGTAAGAACAGCAAGCAAATCAGTAGGGCTGAACTACAGAGTATTAGGAGGGGGAATAGGAATATGTAAGAGGGCTGGAAAAGTAGGATGGGACCAGGTTTTGAAGAACTTTTGAACACCTTAAAGAGTTTATATTTATTTGATCCCAGATTAAGCTACTAGAATTTGAGTGGGGAATCCACTGAGATGATATCTGTACATGCTTAGCATATAATAGATCCTTAATAAATTCGTATTCCCTTGTCCAAGGGGTGATAAAGTTAGCTTTGAACTTTGGGAAAACTACCTGCATTGTGGATGAATTAATATGAAGGGAGACTTGAGGCAGGGTGATGAATTAGGAAACTATTACAGCAGTCCAAATGAGAGGTATATTGTTCCTGTGTCTCTTATTTGACTCTCTTTTTATCCTTATAAATGCTTCATATTTAGTCCTTTGTTTTAAAATGATTTTAGTATATAGGTTCTGGCTCTGAAAGAAGATCTGGGTTCAAATGCTGCTTCTTAACATTTACTAGCTTTATGACTTTGAACAAGTTACTTCATCTCTCTATTCCTCAGTTTCCTCAAGTGTAAAAATGGCTTCTAAAATCCCTTTCATCTCCAGATTGATGATCCTATTCATTTCCTATGATGGGTATTCATTTCTCGTAAGGCATTAAAACAGTTTTCCCTAGCAATCTTTATGACAGTTTAGGGTGATTCATTTGTGTTAACTCTCAGATTCAACCTCACTTTTCAGATTTGTTTCCAACTCAAAGGAAAAGCATTGTGAATATTGACATTTAAAAATGAATGCATGAGAATTTTTTGCATAATGTAGACAAATCCTTGTCTCTGTGTCCTTTAGAAAAATACAGAAAGCAGTATATGTCCTTGGCAAGCATTTGAGGTTATTCTGATTGAAAACACTTCATGGTGACTGATTGTTACCCTGCTCCTTGGTCTTGCTTTGAGATCAGGCTTCCATTCTGCAGAAGCCCATTAAAACTTAACCATGAAATTGTCGAAACCATATTCCATGAGGATAATTTTCCAATTGATATGCAAAGGTTAAGTGACAACTAAATGTTTGAATTTTAAAAGAAGACAGACTGGTTTTCAGTACCTAATAGATTTTTAATTTCTTGATTAAATGCGCCTCAGGAATAAGATTATCAGCATAAGTGTAAGCTACTGTCTCCATATTAATCTACTCATTGTCCATTATGAACTTCTAGGCCTTCATGGCTTTGCAAAATACCTTCCCTCTCTGTTTTGCTTTTCTAAATCTCATAATTTCTCTAAAGCACACCTGAGCCCATGCTCCTCCATGAAACCCTCCTTGACCATCTCAGTCCATAGTCTCTTTCTTCTGAATTTCTTTAGTACTTAATGTACGTATCTTAATTTGATACATTTCATATGCTATCTGGTATTGTTATTTATTTTTAGAATATATTTGTTGCATCCTCAATTGGAATGTAAGGAGGGAAAGGACCATGCTTTATATAGCAGTTAGGAGAGTTCTAGATGAGGCTAGGTTCTGGATTGTTATTATCAGGTTAGCTGTGTGTCCTCTGGAATATCATATCACCCCTCTGGATCTCAGTTTTCTTATCTGTAACATTAGGAGATTGGATTAGATGATCTCTAAACTCCTTTCTTGCTTTGAAATTCTGATTCTGTGGTTGTTTTTGTTTCCTTCACCATTCCTAGCAAAGAATACTTTCAATGAACCTTGATTGATTGACTGAAGGCAGATATATCATAATACAGGGAAAGCCAGTATATTTATTAAAGAATTCTAAGAAAGATAAAGTAGCTCCTCCTTCTCCTCTTTCCCCCAGGAAAGGATGATTCTCTAGTTGATTAGCAGTTTTGAAGTGGTTTAAGGAAAAATGTCATTGTAGGCAGTATGGTGTCGTGAAAAGAACACTAGATAGGGGGTCAGAAGACCTTGGTTCTTGGAAATTCAGGAGATGCCCATAAGTTGGGAATTGATTGAATAAGTTGTGGTACATAGATGTAATGGAGTATTATTGTTCTATAAGAAATGAGCAGACTGATTTCAGAGAGACTTACATGAACTGATAAGTGAAATGAGCAGAATCAAGAGAACATTGTATACAACAACAACAAGATTATGTTATGATCAACAGCAATGGACTTGCCTCTTCTCAACAATAAGGTGATTCAAGGCAATTCCAATAGATTTGAGATAGATGGCAGGACATACACTACATGTTAATTATGTTAAAATACTTGACAAACCGAATAAATGCATACATATTTCCACACTTATCTTGTTGTGCAAGAAAAATCATATCCACAAGAAAAAAAAATCTGAGAAAGGAAACCCAATTCAAGCAAACATTGATAGAGAGCATGAAAATGTTATGTTGTGGTCCACATTTCACATCCCTCTCTCTGGGTGTATATGGCTTTCTTCACTGAACAATTGGAACTGGTTTGAAACATTTCATTGTTGAAGAGAGCCATGTCCATCAGAATTGATCATCATATAATATTGTTGTTGCAGATAATGATCTCCTGGTTCTGCTTGTTTCACTCAGCATCAGTTCATGCAAGTCTCTCCAGGCGTGTCTGAAATTGTCCTGCTGGTCCTTTCTTACAGAACAATAATATTCCATAACATTCATATACCACAATTTACTCAGCCACTCTCCAATTGATGAGCATCTATTCAGTTTCTAGTTTCTAGCCACTACAAAAAGGGCTGCTACAAACATTCTTGCACATGTGGGTCCCTTTCCTTCCTTTAAGATCTCTTTGGGATATAAGCCCAATAGAAACACTGCTGGGTCAAAGGGTATGCACAGTTTGATAACTATGCTCAAAAAGTTATCAAACTGTGC
>JAJPUD010000505.1:403325-419622 GCA_023553655.1 Myrmecobius fasciatus
GTTCACAGTTTCACCAACAATGTATCAGTGTCCCAGTTTTCCCACATTCCCTCCAACATTTGTCATTATCTTTTCCTGTCATGTTAGCCAATCTGACAGGTGTGTAGTGGTACCTCAGAGTTGTCTTAATTTGCATTTCTCTGATCAATAGTGATTTGGAGCACCTTTTCATATGACTAGAAAGTTTTAATTTCACCATCTGAAAATTATCTGTTCATATCTTTTGTTGGTTAGTTCTTAAAGTGGTTTTTTTTGGGTAGATATCTGTTCCAATAAGATGTTCAGTCCACTTTAATCCTACAATGATATATCAAAATCATTCAAGATTCCCTGAAAATTTTGATAACAGAAATGATCATTTGATGACTCTTTGAAAGCAAATATCAGACAAAGCATAAATCAGGGAGATATATGTTCACTAAAGGTTTTACCCCTCTCATGGTAGAGATCCAGTGAAAAATTTAAATTGAAGAATCCTGTGAATAGTGAGGACTTCAATATGCACCTGTGTGTAGATAGCATTGTGCTGATTGCATCAGCATTGAAACATTATAGAGTCTCTGGGAAGAGTTCCATAGCCATTCACAAAGGAAAAAAGCAAGGGGATAAAGAATGTCTATTGCCCAGCTTATGACATAGAGTTGGATAGAGAGCCTATAGACTTTTCCATATCTGATGTATATATATCTGGGACAGATAATGCAAATTGACAAAGAATTTAAGTCAGAATTAAATGAATGGGAAGAAGATATTGATCTTGATTGCCTTCAGGAAACTGAAAAGTTCCTTTAATAATGTCATAGTTTTCTTTAAACAATTTGATTATTATTATTATTTAGTCAATGAAAAGCTACCTTCTCTTTTTCCTGCCTTTATTGAGAAAGAATAACAAAACCCCTGTTACAAACATGCAGATCAAATGAATCCCTCTGTCAGCCATATCCAAAACAAAATGTATGTCTCAATCTGCATTCTGAGGTCATTACCTCTGAATTAGGAAATGTATAACATGTTTCATCACGACTCCAAACTTCTCTTAGAAACAAAGGACCATCTTGCTAGTACTGATATTCTATTGATATTGTTATATGGCTCCAAGTCATGAATCATTATAATCTCTGAGCAGCTAAAAATGATTTTCACAGAGAAGTCACATATGAAGCAAATAAAATTGTATATACATATATGTGTATATATATAAATCTATATTATATATACTTACATACTTTTATTCTTTAAATAATCTTACAAAATAGTTATTACAGGTAGTATTATCCCCATAAGCTTAGACAAATGAAATGACTTTCTCAAGATTATCCAACTACTAAATGACAGAGGAAGAACTTTGGCCCAAGTTTATTGCTTCTGTGGTTTTGGTAACATCATTCCCTCCCTATTAAAAGGTATTCTAAGTAGCTAATAGGACTTTTAAAATCGACTCTCATGGCCAAGGTTACACTGTTTATATCCATAAAGAAGTTATTAGAATATTCTGAATATTTATCAGTTTTGTTAATAATATAGAAATATGATAATATATTTTTGATAAATTTGGATGATTATACAATATTGGTGTGTACTTTTCCCAGTCTACCCCGTATCTGGTTTATACAAAAACCTAAGTGTCATAAGAACATTTAGTAACTATTTAAAATTTAATTTAAAATTAAAGTTCATTACTGTCATTCTTCTTTAGGATTACTTTGGGAGTGGGCAGTTAGGGCAAAGTGACTTGTTTGGGTCCCACAGCTAGTAAGTGTCTGAGGCTGGAACTGAACTCAGATCCTCTTGATTTCAGAGTCCTCTATTCACTGTACCATGTAGCTATCACTCTAAGTCTCTCGTTTTCTCAGCTAAAATCCTTTAAAAAAGTTGTCTACATTCAATATCTCCATTTCTTCTTTTCTCACTCTCTTTGAAATCATTTTCAATCTAGCTTCTATTATCTGAATAATAGTTTAATGGAAACTGTTCTCTCCAAAGTAATTAATGATCTTTTAATCACCAAATCTAATGTTATTTACTCAATTCTTATCCTTGCCTTCTTTGCAGCTTTACCCTTTCATCACAAATAATCTTTTCACTCAGGGTTTTTGTGATTCTTTTTCTTTCTAGTTTTTCACTTTGTGATATTATTAGATTCCATGAGTTTAATCTTATCTCTGCAGATGATTCTTAGATTTATATAGCTAGCCCTCGGCTCTCTCTTGAGCTTGAGTTCCTCATCAACTTGCGCATCTATGTTTCCTACTCAATATACCCAATAAAGAACTGAATACCTTTATCCCAAACTCATCTTCCTTTTGATTTTCCCTACTCATTTTGAAGGCACTGAATTCTCCCAGTGACCAAAGTTCATAACTATAATGAAACTCTCACTCTCTCTTTTCCTACATATCTAGTAATTTTTGAATCTTGTTTTTTTCTTTCTTCTACAATATCTCATCTGCTCTTGTCTACCTCTTTATTTTAGTGCAAGCCTTATTTTTAGTACATTTAGTACAAGTCCTTATCTCCTCTTGCCTGGAAAAAGAGTCTCCTAATTGGTCCCTTTTACTTCAAGAGATTGTGTAATCCATCCTTCACACAGATTTTGTTCTTCAGTCCTTTCAATCATGTCATGAATGACCTTATTTGAGGTTTTCTTGGCCAAGGTACTGGAATGGTTTGCTATTTTCTTCTCTAGTTCATTTTGCAGTCAGGAAACTGAGACAAACATGGTTAAGTACACATATCACACACCTAGTAAGTACCCAAGGCAGGATTTGAACTCAAGAACATGTGTCTTCCTGATTCCAAATACAGAGTTCTAGCCACTGTGTTAAAGTGATTTTCTTGAAATATGGATCTGACCATGTTACTCTCTCATCCCCTACTCAAAATACAATGGCTTTTTATTATTTCTAGGATCAAATAACAACTATTCTGTTTGACATTTAAAAATTCGTCACAAGTTAAAACCTTCTTATTTTTCCAGTCTTCTCCATGTCCTAAATGGTTCAGCTGGATCAGGCTGCTTTCTTTTCTTTATAAATGCATTATCTCTTATCTCCATGCCCTGTTACTGGCCCTCTCCATGCCTGAAATATTCTTCTTCAACATCCTTATCATTTAGAATCTGGGGTCAAAAGTCACTTTCTGGTAGGAGATCTTTCCCGATGTCCTACATTACCAGCAACTTCCCCTCTAAGGTTACCTCCTATCTGCCTTGTGTGAAGCTATTTACATACATATTCTGCTCTCATTAGAATGTACTACTACTATTAATAATAGTCAACTTTTATACAGCATGACAGGAGTGATACTAAGCACTTTATAATTATTATTGCATTTAATCCTCACAAGAACCTGGGGAGGGTCCTATTATCCCCGTTTTTTAGATAAGGAAACTGAGGCAAACAGGATTAAGTGACTTGTTTAGGGTCCTTTGGCTAGTAAATATCTGAGGCTAAATTTGAACTTAGGTCTACCTGACTCCAGACCCAACACTTCACCTTGGCCGTTTTAGTTCTGACTGTTTTGACCCCATTTCCAGGTTTTTCTTGGCAGAGACACTGGAGTGGTTTCCTATTTCCTTATTCAGTTCATTTTACAGAAGAGGAAACCAAGACAGACAGGATTAAGTGACTTAAGCAGGGTCACACAGCTGATAAGTATCTGAGATCAGATTTTAATTTGGGAAGATGAATCTTCCTGATTTCAAAGCCAGCCCTCCATCCACTGCACTACCTTGATGCCTCATGCAATGTAAGCTCCTTAAAGGCAGGAACTATTGCTTTTTCTTTGTATCCCCAGGTATAGTTCCTGACTCCTTTACTAAATTCTTGCTGATTGATTGCTTGATTTTATAGGTAGGGAAAGTGAAATTGAGAAAGATTGTAGACTCAAGAATCCTTTGTTAGTTAATTGCAGAAATCCTTGAATACAAGGCTAAAAAGTTTTGACTTTATCCTCTAGATAATGAATAAGTATTTGAGCAAGTATTGCCTCCATGCTACATGATATGCCATTATTTTCATGACCTAATCATATATCTGGTATAATAAGGGTTTGATAAGAGTACCATGACTAGGGAAGAAAGAGCAGGAAGGACAGGGGATATCCCCATAGGGGGTTCAGTCATGCCAGAAGAAGGGGCCATTTGACTCTCACTCCTGTATAACTAAAGGGGATGCTTAAGGCAGAACCCAGAAGTGCATCATGGTGATATGACAGGGTGAGAGCAGTTAAAATTGCATTGAATGGTGGAATAGTGAAAGAGGACCATGAGATGAATGGTGGTCATTGTGAGCAGAAAGTCCCCCCCAAATCCACTCTGGGCAATCTTCTCTATCAGTAATGTCCTTCAGATGCTCTCTGAATAACCTAAGTAGGACTGATTTCTGAATGAAGAAATATAGAAGGTAAACTCTTAATTTCAATTAATGATTCATTAATACTATGAGAGAAGTAATCATTTCTCTCAATAGCATTTTCCTTTGGAATTGTCTTGGTTCAGAATATTTTAGTCTTTCGTAGGTGATCATTCTTACAATATTACTATTACTGTATACAGTATTCTGGTTCTGCTCACTTCACTTTACATGAATTTATAGGAGAAAAAATATACTTTTTCCTTAAAATTTTTTTTTATTAATTATATGTAATTTAAAAAAAAAAAACCTTTTTTTTTTTTGCTGAGGCAATTAGGGTTAAGTAACTTGCCCAGGGTCACACAACTAGGAAGTATTACAATTCTGAGGTTAGATTTGAACTCAGGTCCTCTGACTTCAGGACTGGTGTTCTACCCTCTGCACCACCTAGCTGCCCTTAAAAAAAAACATTTCTTTAAAAAATTTTGAGTTCCAAATTCTTCCCCTCTCCTCCTCCATTGGGAAGGCAAGCAGTTTGATATAGGTTATATATTTGCAGTAATGCAAAAAATATTTCCATATTGATCACGATGTGAAAGAAAACAGTCCAAAAAACCAAACCAAAACAAAACAAAAAAAAAAGAAAAGAAAAACAAACATAAATCCTTCAGAACTGAAAGATATATTTTTGAATCGAAAAGTCTAGGTACTATCCTACTTAAGGACAAAGGACATACCAGGTGAGTGATTTATTCAGTATCTTATTAAGTGTTTAGGTTCTTGGCAGGGAGTGATATATAAAAGAGGGGAATGCAAAAAAAAAATAGAAGGCCTTACCCTTAAGGACTTTATAATCTAATTGGGGAGACAGAAGTTATACACATGTGAAAGTTAAATAATAATATAAGGTAGCATATGATTAAATGTCACAATGAGTGGTTACAGATTCTATTGTATCTTTTTCAATGAAAGATTTTCAGTTACTAGTATGAAATTTTAAAAGATAATTTTTCTTCCAATTCTAATAATTCTAACTAGAAGCTTTGGTTCTTTTTTGCTTTTCTCCTTTTTGACATCATTAATGTTATATTTATTTAAAATGCTTTGTTCTTAGCAAAACATGAATAGACGGGTTTGGATTCCATTCCTACTATATTCTTGGTGATTTATAATTATATGTTGTCATTCACCTTACTATTCTATGCAACTTTATAGTATTTAAACATGCACTAACCATTTTATTTCTTATTCAAACTTGAAGCAGTCTTAGGAAAGTGTCCAAGAATAAATAAAATTTGCTAGAAAATGAAATTCTATTTGGATCAAATTAAAGAGAAAAATTTTTTTTTGAGAATTTTAAGATGGTTTATTGTGTTTTGTCAGAGGAATATGCCTGTATTTGTTGGTAGTCTACCATAATTGTACTGTATGATACCATGTAGTTTATGTTTATGTTAGCATTATAGCATATACTTTGAGAGACCACTATTTCAGGCCTGAGACAATCACTCACTCAAAACTCACTGGTGTGTTTATTTTTCTCAGACATCTAGAAGACACGTTAGAGATCATGTATGGAGGGCATGCATAAAGAGTATGTGTGGCCAAGGAAGATACATTCCAGGAGCCTATGTGACTTGGGAATATTTTTGAAGGGCACAATTTAGCAAACAGGTAAACTTATATATTTGAGGTGTCTGGGCTGCTGATATTTTCTGGTGGTGTCATTATACCCAGCTAGGGCAGCTAGGATTATACAGGGAGTAGAATGATGGGTCTGGAGTCAGGAAGGCTTATCTTCCTTGTGGTCAAATTGGGTCCCAGATGCTAAGCAGCTGTGTGACTGGGCAGGTCACAACCATGTTTGCCTCAGTTTCCTCATCTGGAAAAAATGAGCTGGAGAAAGAAATGGGAAATCATTCTAGGATCTTTGCCAAGAAAATCCCAAATCAGTCACGTAACTGAAAAAACAACTAAACAACAGTCACTTAGCAAGTCACTTAACCTCCATTTGCTTCAATTTCCTCATTTGTAAAATAGGGATGATAATAGATAATAGATGGCACCTAGCATCTAGTGAATATTATGTAATTGTTGTTGCTATGTCTACTGCATCTCTTCTCCCCACCAGATCTATTGTCTCTGCTGAGCATTATTTATTGGTCTCCTGCTCCTCAGACTTCTTAACGCCAATGACTGCTAGATTTAATTTCTTTATAGTTACCTGCTGGTTATCTCAGCTTGCATATACTATGGTATGATGACTAGGACTTCTTCAGTCAGCATAATGCTGGATGATGATTTTTTTGGTCCTTATTGCAACTTTCTGAAGTAGTGTGATATGGTGGAAAGTTGGTTTCAAAACTAGGAAGGCCTTCATTCAAGTACTACCTTTGCCAAGTATTGGCCATGTGAACCTGGGCAAGTCTTTTAACCATTTAGTGTTCTAGGCAACTCTCTAAGCCCATAAATTGCAAAGCAGGCATGAATTTTTTTTTCTTTTTAAAGTTCATTTCCTCATGAGTGTTGTTATTTTGTAAAGTTTATTGTTTTGGCTCATTTGACACATTACTATTTCTTAAGTGATTTAAATCAGGGCTTAAACTTTTCCCACTCACCACCTCTTTTTGCCCAAGAAATTTTAACTCAAGCCTAGGAATATAGGTATATAAACTAGGTATACAAGTGAAACTCACTGTTAATAAATTACAAAGAAATTTAGTTTAAAACAATTCTTTGGTAGACCACTTATTAAAGATGAAAGCAAATTTGCATATTAATGAGATGGATGTGCTTGTTTATTTTACAAGAATTAAATCTTGGCAGAATATGATACCTTTTGCTATCACCAAATTTTTCACAATCTCCAAAATCAGTACATGATCCCAGAAGGGGTCATGACCTACAGTTTAAGAAGTTTTGATGTAAATAAACTGGACTTATTCACAATTACTCATTTTTCCCTTTAGCTAGAAGCCTACCTGTTTTAAAAGCACTAAATGACAGTTTATATCAAGATAAAAAATTTTATTTATAGCAGAATTAAAGGATTTCTTGATAAATTTTCTCAAAGATTCTGGTATCATTTAATCTCAGGCAAGTTGCTTGTTTTTCTTGGTTTTAATTTCCTCATCTTGTTGAACTAAGCAATTTTTGAGGTCCCTTTTACTTTAATCTTCTATAACCCTCAATTCTTCCCTTCCTTAGGAGGAGAGGTGGATATCCCAGTGGACATGGCTGTACTGAAGGAATAATGAAGATAATTGATTGGCCCCTTAACCTGAACCTCAGGGGTAGCATAGGTGAGAACCCTGTAACTAACCAGCCAATAAACACTTATTAAGCACCTGCTAAATGGCAGGCAGTATGCTAAACTATTCCAAAAAGAAGGGAAGTCAGAAAATTAGCATCATCAATTCCTACCCAATTTTGCTGCCTACAAAATATTCCTAAAGAAAACAAATTTTCTTTCTTTTCTGAGGTAAACAGGTTTGAGCTCTTTTAACTTTTCTCAAATGCTATTTATAACAATTGTTAGAAATCATGTACTTTTCCAGCAGTGCATGCCTGTTTTTTCTTTTCACTGTCCTTCCTTCTTCACTGAATGGTCTTAGTTGCAAATGAATTCTATGGTAACAAGAATTCACTTATCCATTATGGCTCAGCCAGTGCCAGATGCACTCCTCTACTCTTGCCTTCTATCCTAATACCCACCACAGTGTCTGGCTCTTAATGAATGCTTGTTGAATTAAACAATTTGAAATGAATCTAGAAGATTCTAGAAGATCTGCCATAGGGTTGGGTTTTTTTTTTTTTTTTTTTGTACATATAAGTCCTTCTTTTTATTTTTTATCTCTCTGGGATACAGACCTAATTGTGGTATCAGAAATCTAAATCTTTGCCCTGGGGTAATCCTATGGTCTTTCCACATATATAATCACTTTGTAATAATTTTTAAGGAAAATATTTGCAATATTGAAATTTTGCAAAAGGTTAACTTAAAAACAAAAACAAATAGCAACTTTGTATTAGTTATCAAGATAGGTTAGTCCAGTGTGGATAAAATATTGTAGCTTTTATCCAATGTTATCAGCCTTAATGATAACTCTTAGGCAGAATGTACTGATAAATGTTTAACAAGCAGTTGTCCAGAGGGGAAAAATACCTACAATACATTTTTAAGTTTAATTCAATCAAAACAATAAAACAAACCCCGATTTGTAGCTTTTGCCAATTTCTTTTTCTTTTTCTTTCTTTCTTTTTTTTTTTTTTTGCTGAGGCAATTGGGGTTAAGTGTCTTGCCCAGGGTCACACAGCTAGGCAGTACTTTTGCCAATTTCTGAGGTGTCATTGCTCACACTGAAGTTTTAATAATTGGTTCTTGAGAGCTGATGTGAACCAGCTGTTCCTAGGAGATAGTACTATACTGTTCCTAGGAGATAGTACTAGAGCTGGTTAACTGGTCCTTTACAGACTTCAGAATAGCATAATGTGCATGTAGTTTACAGTTACTTCTTTATAATAATTTCAGTGACCAATGGAAATAGTTCTTGTAGCTAATAATTATGGCATTGGTGCTTGTAGTTAATAATTAGAGAGTGTGAAAAGCTTAGTTAATCTAAGCTTTTACAGAAAACCCAGTGTTAAGATTATTGTCAGCTGACATATCATTGTTACACTAAAATAACATTGTAGGAAAAAAAAGTCGGAGCATATTGGCAGAAGACATAAGTTGATTTTTTTTTTGTGTGCATGCTTTCTCAAACAGATATGGAGTTCATTGAATTGGTTTGATGAGATAATGCAGATCACAGTTCAAGCCCACCTGCCCATCCATAGGAGGTCCATCCACTGGCACCTTCCTTGTTTCACAATGACTCATCACAACGTAAGTGTAGGGGTTATCCTTGGTTCTCAAAACCTACCCCAGTGGAGAAGTGTTGACAGGTTCTTCATGTTGGAAAGGCTTTGAAAACAATCCTGCAACAGACCAAATAATTCTTTCTGAGGACCATCCAAGCTAAGTACATAGGGGTTCATCAGTTCCATTATCTGGTAACTTCCTTAAGAGCAAGGGCTGTTTTTTGCCTCTTTCTGTGCTTAGTATTACAAACATAGTGCCTAGAACATAGTAAATGCTTAATAGAGATTTCCTTTTTTGACCACCGAGTGATAAATTTTTTCAATAGGTTGGCAGTCTGAGGCAGATTTGAAGCATAATTTCATAGTAACTCTGATGTTATCAGTATCATTTTGAAACATATAGATGGTTCATGATTATTTTCTTAGGCAGAGAAAATTCTAACAATGGGCTCGGGGTAGGGATCCCAGAATGATGCTAGGAAATGTCTCTCTCCCATGTAGCTCCTAGAGTTGGTCTTTGCCTTCATGTCAAAAACAAGGGGAAACAAGGAAATGTAAAGGACAGGGTCAATCACAGGAGTGTATGTCACATAACTAGGATGTATTAAGTGTGTGAGGCTGGATTTGAACTTGGGTCCTCTTGACTCCAGGGCTCTATCTGCTATGCCATCTATCCAGCTGCCCTTTCAGTTGTAATCTTTAATGGAATACAAGAACATATTTGCACTCACCTGAAGTTAGGCAGGGGAAGGCAATTCTGTTTTTTTCCCTCAATGCTCAATCCAAGTGAGCACTCAAGTTAAAAGTTGTATACTGTGCCACTTGTTTCTTTGGTTTTAACTTCATTTTCCCAGGAGAAGCGTTGGTTTGAGAAAGAGCACTTTTAATGTTGCTATTGCTACTATAATCATTTGGCTGGGGATCCTCTCCATCTCTTCTTCCCTTTTACCTAAGACTCTCTTTTTAATCCTGGTTCCAGTCCCAAACCATGTGATATTTCCTTGTCTAAGGATATGAGCAAAATCTTCAAATCCCAGAATCATATTCAGATTTGTCATTCTTTTTTTTTCCCCACCTTAAAAGAACTGCTATACATGAAATAAAGGACAAAATTGCCTCTTTCTGCATCTGCAGTGACTGGGTTTAGGAGATAAGGAGGCACAGGATCCTAAGATTCGCAGTTTTTAAATCATCTATAAGATTTTATTTGGCTGTTGTGAGTCTCTTCTCTATCAATGAATTAATGTGTAATTAAACTACTGGAGTTTACACACACACACACCCCTAAACCAGCAAATGAAAGGCTTCATTCTTGGTGCTGCATCTTCTTTTGAGAAGATTGGAATTCTGTTTTAAACAAAACTCCAAATTTACTGCTAGAAGGCAAGGGAGTTTGGTGAATCTTTCCCTCTGATTCTTTGAACCTTTTTCCTAAACCACAGGAACCTTCTAGATTAGCCAATTTTGATCGACTCTCAACCAAATTATATGATTTTTGAAATCCTGCTACTTCTATGAATACTTCCACCATGGATCAAAGGAGAAGTGATTATTATGTTTGGTCCATTTCTGCTACTTGAATACTTCCACTATGGATCAAAGTGATTATGTTTGGCCCATGACTTCTGCATTGGGATTTAATCTGATGATATTCTCTTCATGCTCTCTGCTCTCCCCATTTCCCCACTGCTATGACACTGACTCTTAACTCCATTTGAAGCCTTGGAAATTTATCCCCTTCAAGTTCCCAATGGTTTAGTTAATCTTACTACTTCTCATACTTGGTCCTCTCATTTTCCATCCTCCATGTCTGGAATAGGGTCTCTCCTCACCTCCACCTCTTGGAATCCTTACTCTCCTTCAAGACTCAATTGAAACCTCACTTTCTTTGTAAAGCTTTTCCTGATCCCCCATAATTGCTAATATTTTACTTTACTCTATTATTTCATTTCTATTTTGCTGTTGTTCAGTTATGTCCAATTCTTAATGATCCCATTTTTTTTTTTTGGCAGAGCTACTAATTTGCCATTTCCTTTTCTAGCCCACAGTATTTAAGACCAGAGTTAAGCTCAAGAAAGATGAGTCTTCTTGACTCCAGATCTGATACCCTATCCATTATCCACTCTATACCACTTAGCTGCTCCATTTTGTATATACCTATATATTCATGTACTGGTTTCACCAATAAATTGTAAGCTGTTTTGAAGGCAGACAGTGTCTCATCTCTTATTTTATATGTCAAGCACACAGCACATTTCCTGGCACATAGTACCTAACTGTATCATGCAGACAGAAAGGTTTAGGATATCAATAGTTTAATGTAAGAATATATAGAGCACATGGGATACTAAAGCAAACTTGCTTTGTTGAAGGGACACATAAAGTAGGAAGGGTAGTTGAGGTTTATGATGGAAACACATCTGGCCTGCTGGGGCCCCAGGTGAAATGATATATGCTGCTAGGGACTTGGAGGGAATGAGGGTACCTTAATCAGCAATATCCACAGAGTTTTTGGAAGGTTTTTATTTGGGCTCAGCAGGACTATGTTTTGGGAGAAAAGGAGGATCCTGGACCTGGGGTAGGGAGCTGAAAATCCATCTTGGTGTCAGTCAGTAAACATTTATTAAGTGCCTACTATGTGCTAGGCACAGTACTAAGCACTACTAGTGGGGAAAGGAATATTGCTGGGGAATCAGCGATTAGTGACATTCAAACTCCCTGCTCTGGAAGAGAAGAGGAGAGCTTTGGAGATCATTGCAGATCTCATTCACAGGATGACTCAGGGGTTTGGATCTTTCTTTGGGCTTCTTTATTTAGCAGGTTGGGGATACTACTATATTCCTCATGGTGATTCATAAATACCTGGGGACTGAATTATTGCTAAATATTCCACTGTGGCTTTTTAGCCTCTTTTTTTTTTTTTTTTTTTTTTTGCATTTGCTTTATATCCTTGTCTACATCTACATCAGAAATGAAATAATGGGTTGGGGTAAAATATTAGCAATTATGGGGGATCAGGAAAAGTTTTACAAAGAAAGTGAGGTTTTATTTGAGTCTTGAAAGAGAGTAGGGATTCCAAGAGGTGGAGGTGAGGAGAGAGCCTATTCCAGACATGGGGGATGGAAAATGGGAGGACCAAGTATGAGAAGTAGTAAGATCAATGATGTCCACATCAATATTATTGTAGTCTGTCTTAGTAAATTCCTTTGGGTCAGGGATATTGACAATCCACATTATCTAGAATTGGAAGTGCAATTTCTTAATAAATGGATTTTGATGGTAATGAAGACACTGTAGTTTTGTAAATGGTACATGAGGTTGATTAAATCCTCAAATTAAACCTATCAAAGGCAGATCCTTAGAGGCTAGTTAATTCTGCTTTTTCTCTCCTTCCTAACAGGTTCAGGAGGTGAGGTTACATCTGCTCATAAAGGTCCATCTGATTGTCCCTTGCTCATTCCACAGAAGCCATGTGGACAAAGTTTTTAAAAACTTCCAATCTGAAGGCTGATCTGCAGAATCTGGAGATCCTTTCCACTTGTCCCTTTAAACATGTGGAACAGTAAATAAATCTTCCAGGTACAAACTGTTCTCTTGATTAAGCTACTTGCGTAGGTTCCAATGGGAACATTAGTGCCCAGCCACACTTAATAGTGTTGCTCAAGGACAATTCCAGGGACTCTTGTTTACTTGATTGGTGTCTTCCTTTCTATCTTTTTGTCCTTTTCCCTTGATTCAGATTTTTACATTGAAAATTTTAAATACCAGACTGCTAAAAGCTCTCCTCCCCATCCCATTTTACCTAGCTGTGGGAGAAAGCAGTTTCTATAAATACTAATAGCAGGTACTTAGAGCTTTTCATAGGATGAATGGACATGTGCTTGAAAGGCCCAGGAACACAGTGTCAGGGAACAGAGAGGCTCATTCACTCCCACATTTCTCTGAAAAGATGCCTCTGCTCTATGATTACCTTGCTGGGGGGGGGGTCACATTTTTGAAAATGAGTGAAAGAGTTTATCGTACAATCAACAATTCCCTGAAATCATAGGCGATAAAAGACTTTTTTTTTTTGACAAATAACATCCAATTTCTTGTCAAAAGTTTCAATTTTGAAAGTGAGCCATTATTATTATTTTTTTTTCTTAAGGATTTGACTTTCCAGAGCAGCATTCTCCAAGCTATAAACATCTGTGTGTTCTGACTAAAAGCAGAGAAGGTAAGGAAAAAAAAGGAAGACAAATTTCTATTCCAATTGTAGTTCCTGAAAAAGCCCACAGAAATGCTTAAACCTGATGTCTACTTTCCATATTTATCTTGATTTGAAACTGTTAAGAAGGAAATGGCAACTTTTTGTAATGGCAAGGAACTTTAAATTAAGTGGATGTTCATCAGTTGGGGAATGGCTAAGTTGTGGTATATGAATGTAATAAAATATTATTGTTCTGTAAGAAATGATGAGCAAGCTGATTTCAGAAAAGCCTGGAAAGACTTACATGAAGATGTTGAGTGAAGTAAGCAGAATCAAGAGAACACTGCACGTGGAATCACGATTATATGATGATCACCTGTGATGAGCTTGGCTCTTTTCAACAATGAGGTGATTCAAGGCAATTTCACCAGACTTGAGATGGAAAGTGGCATCCACATCCAGAGAAAGAATTATGGAGACTGAATGTGGACCAAAGCATAGTATTTATTTTTATAATTTTTGCTGTTGTTCGTTTGTTTTTCTTGTGTTTCTTTCCCTTTTAACCTTTTATTTTTTTGCACAGCATGACAAATATGGAAATGTTTAGAAGAACTGCACATGTTTAACCTAAAAAAAGAAGTAAATGGTAAGGAGGGCATACTTATAAATTAAAAAGCAAAACACTGTGCCTGTCTTTCTCACTGGGATCAACTCATCTTTGAGGAAAAGACCTTCCTTGAGAAACAGAATCATTCCAGGAAAGCATTCATTAGTTTTTGGGTTATTGATTATTTAAAAAGTTAGTTATTTCTATTCAGGTTTCTAAGTTGTTAGAAATCAAAATCCATACACCTGCAAACCTCTGGTCAGGAATGATTTTTTTTTTTTCTTGTCTACATGCAGGAAGAAGGAAAGGGAAAGGAAGAGGGAGAATAGAGAAGAAAGATCTTCAAATTTTAAGAGGTTTCAGAGCTCCTCAATTTGGAGCTATGCTCAAAAAGTTATCAAACTATGCATACCCTTTGACCCAGCAGTGTTTCTATTGGGTTTATATCCCAAAGAAATCATAAAAGAAGGAAAGGGCCCCACATGTGCAAGAATGTTTGTGGCAGCTCTTTTTGTAGTGGCTAGAAACTGGAAACTGAAGGGATGCCCATCAATTGGAGAGTGGCTGAATAAATTATGGTATATGAATGTTATGGAATATTATTGCTCTGTGAGAAACGACCAGCAGGACGATTTCAGAGAGGCCTGGAGAGACTTGCATGAACTGATGCTGAGTGAAATGAGCAGAACCAGATCATTATACATGGCAACAATACTATATGAGGATCAGTTCTAAGGGACATGACTCTCTTCAACAATGAAATGCTTCAAACCAATTCCAATTGTTCAGTGAAGAAAGCCATATACACCCAGAGAGAGGGATGTGAAATGTGGACCACAACATAACATTTTCATGTTCTCTACTGAGGTTTGCTTGCATTGTATTTCCTTTATTGGATTATTATTTCTTGTAGACACATTTTCTCCTACACAAAAAATGTTATGTGGCAATAACTATGCATATATTCGATTTCTTAAATATTCTAACATAATTATCATGTAGTGGATATCCTGCCATTTAGGGGAGGGATGGGGAGTAGGGGGGAAAAATTGGTAACAGAAAGCTTTGTAAGGGTTAATATTTAGGAATTACCCATACATATGTTTTGCAAATAAAAAGTATTTAAAAAAAAAAAAAAAAAGGTTTCAGAGCTCCTGCTGAGGACCAAGCAAATTATCTCTCAGTACTTTTCCCATTGTCCTGCACAAAAAGTCCCAACAAAATCCAATATGGCACAGTTAACAGTGGCTTCCCAAATGTCACATAGAAAGTCCCAGGCAGTTCTTTTAGCATTGTTTATCAGAATACTGTCTTAGAAGTAGTATGTCAGTTATCTTTAGGATATAGCTACTGAATGACCATAGTTTATTCTCTAATCTCCCTTTGGCAATGGGGGAAGCCTCTGGGTAAGTGGCCACTCTTGTTAGAAGTATTATTAGAAATATCACTACAAGGACTTCCTTCCGGGGGTGGAGCCATGGTGGCAGAGATCAGACAGGAGTCCCTGTAACCTCCTCTAACCTTCCCTCAAACCAACCACATATGAAGCCTCTAGACTGGTTTCGAAGCAAAAAAATCCACAATATCTGGAGGACAACACGATTCTAGAAGATACTCTGGAAGAACCACAAGACAGGTCTGTTTTAATTGGGCAGGGGGGTGGTCTGCTGAACCCAGACTGCAGCACAGGGAGACCGGGGCAGGGAGCTGGAGCAGGGAGCTGGAACAGAAGTCGGAACAGGAGTAGGAGCGTTGTGCTTTTCACACACCTGGGAGTCTTCTGCGGGCCTCTTGGACCAATCTGTCCTGATTGTGGGTAGGTGGTTTGGAGGGTCTGCCTTTTGTGGGGGGTAGATTGTGAACCACTGAACCCCTGATGAGCATCAGACCTAGCTGCCATTACACAGCACCCTAGGGTGATCAATCAATCAACAGGACTGATCAGCACCAGAAATAATTCAATCAGCAGAACTGCCCCAGAGTGAACTAAAGAAGAACTGCCCAGCACCTGACATAACTCAATCAGCAGAACTGCCCCAGGGAAAATTAAAGCAACTGTCCCACCTTTGCCTTAAACAGACCTCACACCTTTAAAAAAAAAAAAAAGAATAAAAAACCAAAAAGAGCTCTCACCATAGACAACTTTTATGGAGAGAGGGAAGAACAGACCTCAAATCCTGAGGCCCCTAAAGGTAAAGCAACTCCAGAAAAAGCCCCAAAGAGAGACACAGTGGTCTCCATGTCACAAGGCTTTCTTTGAAGACTACATAAAAAATCTTAAAAGAG